>SJYC01060650.1:0-15904 GCA_006408675.1 Madoqua kirkii | reverse complement strand
TTCTCTTGCTTTTTCCATGATCCAGCGGATGTTGGCAATTTGATCTCTGGTTCCTCTGCCTTTTCTAAAACCAACTTGAACATCTGGAAGTTCACGGTTCACATACTGTCTCTTATACACATCTCATATTGAAAAGCAGAGACATTACTTTGCCAACAAAGGTCCATCTAGTCAAGGCTATGGTTTTTCCAGTGGTCATGTATGGATGTGAGAGTTGGACTGTGAAGAAAGCTGAGCGCCAAAGAATTGATGCTTTTGAACTGTGGTGTTGGAGAAGACTCTTGAGAGTCCCTTGGACTGCAAGGAGATCCAACCAGTCCATCCTAAAGGAGACCAGTCCTGTGTGTTCATTGGAAGGACTGATGCTGAGGCTGAAATTCCAATACTTTGGCCACCTCATGTGAAGAGTTGACTCATTGGAAAAGACTCTGATGCTGGGAGGGATTGGGGGCAGGAGGAGAAGGGGACGACAGAGGATGAGACGGCTGGATGGCATCACCGACTCAATGGATGTAAGTTTGAGTGAACTATGGGAGTTGGTGATAGACAGGGAGGCCTGGCGTGCTGTGATTCATGGGGTGGCAAAGAGCTGGACATGACTGAGCGACTGACCTGAACTGAACTGAACTGAAAGATCACTACCTTTTTAAGATGGTAGTATCAGTAATGGTTGATTCCAGGAAAGGATCTGTTAGTGACTGCTTCTTTTTAAAATGGTGGCTAATTTAATCTTTAGTTCATACTTTTAATACTTTTCCTCTATTTCTTAAAAATATGTTTAAAAATATAAAAGAACAGTAATATACATAGGCTATTCAGAAATAATTTTAAAAACATTGTTATTTTCCTAAAGCAGAATATGAGACTAAAAATTAAATACCAAACAACACAGTAGATTAGCTCTAGAAAAGTTTACTTATTCAACTTGATTATTTTTAAAGAGGAGTATAAGATAACAATTCTCTGCATAATAGACAAAAATAGTTCAAATTACAAACTGAAGAAAAATGCTATAAAAGGAATTTCCTATCAACTTTTAAATGTAGGTTATGTAGTTTATTAGTCTGTCAGTTTGAGTTATTTGATAACTCAGGTCAACTCACACGATTCTTGAAATTTTTGGAAACATCAGATTTCAGAAATCATACAAGCTTTAATAAAACAATTCAGAAGCAGACAGATCTTTTCCTGGAAAATAAATGTCAATCCAAACACAAGCCTATGCTTTTGAGTACTCTTCTTTCTGGTTGGAATAACTATCCTACCTTTTTTTTGGTCCACAAATTCCCAGTTATTTTTCAAATCGCAGTTCAAGTCCACGTTTTCTGCAAAATATTCCCTGATATTCCCAGACAGACCCAGGGATTCCTTCAGTTTAGACATATCTCCATTATATTAATTTGTTCATTTATAAGACATCTACTATGTGGCTGCTGTCAGGCTAACATAACATTATACTGTGACTGCTGCACAGACAAACAGTTTCCTGTTTGTCTTCAGGCAATATGAGGCCCTAACGGATGCATTCCTGGCATGTAGCACCATGCCTAATAGTACACAGAATGCCCTCAGTAAAGGCAGGTTAACAAATATAACCTAAAGTGAGGACTAGGCCACCAGATTATTAGTATGGTCCTTCAGAATTAATAACATACTGAATTGGAATCAGTTTCTAATGGATAAAAGAAAGTATTTTGTGTGGAGAAGAACAGGATGGACAGAGGAGAAAGAAGACTAATAGTAAATTAGTGCTGTGCATTTTAATCCAGATTCTCAAAGCTCCTTTTACGACTGAGATCCCTCTGCTCTTATAAAATAAAAGATCTCTTTTTTTCATGTTTAAATTCTCCCTATAAAATCCATTCAAAATGGATGGCTAAGGAAGGAAAAAATTTTTTGGAACCCCAACTTAAGGAATCTTTATACATTTTATTTTATTAAATTTATTTTTCTTTAAAAAGTAGCCATTGAATATGAAGTGCATTCACTCTCAAAGAAGCCTGGGTATGTCACTCTGGCTCATATACTTAACTTCCTCTCTGGGCCGCAGCTTTCTCAAATGAAAATCAAGACATCTCTGGATGAGATGAAATCCCAGATCCTTACCAGTGCTGCAATTAAGAAAACAAACAGGCTCACGCACTGGCTGTAATCAGAGGGAACAGTGTGTTTCTCTGCATAAGAGACCCAGAAATTACGTTATTTTATTGCTACTGTTCTCTGCTCCAAATTTCTTCTTAGCATTATCTGAGAGGATAGTCTCAAGAGCAGAAGGGCAGAATATTTTAATAATCTCTGTAACGATTATTAAAATATTCTAAAAATCTATTATTTACTTGGAAGTTTAAATTAATGACATAAAGACAAACCATGGAAGGTGCAGGATGTCAAATTTCTAAGATTAGGGAGTATAGATAATGCAGGTATTAAATATACATGATGTACTACTGAATGAGAAAAAAATAGCTTAAATTCAAGTCTATTAATAATCTATTTATAAAAAAAATCTACTTATAAAAAGTTGTATGCCCATTATCCAGGTAAGTATATATCTGCAGAGAAATGTTCAGAAGGATATTGGCCAAAATGTTACCCGTGGTTACCTCTGAATAGTTAGGGTTTAGGTGAAAAATTTTTTAATGCTTTTTTATAATTAGAAAACTATACAGCTATTTTAATTTTTAAAAGGGTATCATTTATTGAATATTTAAGCTCTGTGCTTAAATGTGTGTTTTACATACATTTAGATCTCAAAACAATACTAATAGAGACTACCCTCAATTTATAGGTGTGCAAATCTAGGCTCAAAAAAGATATATGTCTCTCTAAAGCTTTTTAGCCAGTAAGAGCTAGATCCAGAGTTTGTGTTGAGACCTCTTGAGATTCCTGCTATCTTTTTAGGACCAGAGAGAGAGAGAGAGAAAGTCACTCAATCGTGTCAGATGCTTTGCGACCCCATGGACTGTATAGAATTTTACAGGCCAGAATAGTAGAGTGAGTAGTCTTTCCCTTTTACAGAGGATATTCCCAACCCAGGAATCAAACCCAGATCTCCCTCATTGCAGGCAGATTCTTTGCCAGCTGAACCACAAGGGAAGCCCATACTTATATGACCATATTGTCTATTAATTGTTCTATTTATCTAACACTGATAACATAGAGAGAGTGATACTGAAAAACACATTGCTAAAATATAAATTTCTTTTCAGTGAAATTTTGGCTAAGCTTTTACTGAATACTAAGAAATTAAAAGACACATACTCCTTGGAAGAAAACTTATGACCAACCTAGATAGCATACTGAAAAGCAGAGACATTACTTTGCCAACAAAGGTCTGTCTAGTCAAGGCTATGGTTTTTCCTGTGGTCATGTATGGATGTGAGAGTTGAACTGTGAAGAAAGCTGAGTGCCGAAGAACTGATGCTTTTGAACTGTGGTGTTAGAGAAGACTCTTGAGAGTCCCTTGGACTGCAAGGAGATCCAACCAGTCCATTCTGAAGGAGATCACCCCTGGGATTTCTTTGGAAGAAATGACACTGAAGCTGAAACTCCAGTACTTTGGCCACCTCATGCAAAGAGTTGACTCATTGGAAAAGACTCTGATGCTGGGAGGGATTGGGGCAGGAGGAGAAGGGGACGACAGAGGATGAGATGGCTGGATGGCATCACTGACTCGACGGACGTGAGTCTGAGTGAACTCTGGGAGTTGGTGATGAACAGGGAGGCCTAGTGTGCTGTGATTCATGAGGTTGCAAAGAGTCGGACACGACTGAACGACTGAACTGAACTGAAGATATCTTTTGGCTTAAACTAATATGTCAAGAATATTGGAAAATGTGGGACTTCCCTGGTGGTCCAGTGGCTAGGACTTCGCACTTCCACTGCAGGAATACAAGTTCCATCTCTGGATGGAAACTAAGATTCTGTAAGCTGCACAGTGTAGCCAAAAAAAAAAAAAAGATATTTTAAAATTTAATGTTGTTTTTAGAAAAACAAAAGTCAAACCATTTCAAGAGTTTAAGAAGGTTTCCAGAGCCTAGCAATATTACTTTCAAAAATCACCAATCAAAAAAAAATCACTCTTTTTAGAAAGTAATATTAAAATAAAATCTTTTCAAAATTTATAGTTATTAAATAACTTTAAAGAACTACACTACAAAAAAATTTTTTGGGGGGAGTGGCTGCTCCTGTGGCTTCCAGGATCTTAATTCCCTGACCAGGGATTGAATGTAGGCTCAAAAAAAAAAAAAAGATATTTTAAAATTTAATGTTGTTTTTAGAAAAACAAAAGTCAAACCATTTCAAGAGTTTAAGAAGGTTTTCAGAGCCTAGCAATATTACTTTCAAAAATCACCAATCAAAAAAAAAATCACTCTTTTTAGAAAGTAATATTAAAATAAAATCTTTTCAAAATTTATAGTTATTAAATAACTTTAAAGAACTACACTACAAAAAAATTTTTTGGGGGGAGTGGCTGCTCCTGTGGCTTCCAGGATCTTAATTCCCTGACCAGGGATTGAATGTAGGCCCTCAGCAGTAAAAGCAGGAGTCCTAATCACTGGTCTGTCAGGGAATTCCCTTTCTCAATTTCCTTTCTGTCCTAAGGCTGAAGAACTTAGGACAGTCCTCTCTGAATATCTGACAGTAGACACTGCTGATTCTAGAAAGGGACACTCATGTCTATAATCAGAATTTTTCAGTTTGGATATTATTGCAGTATATGTACAGGAGGATGGTATCTTTCTATCCATCAGGAGTATTTTCCATAAATTCTCTACCACAATGTGTTCATGCTAATAAGTCAATGCTAAATGTAATATAAGATTCCCATCAACAGAAAGAGTCACTTGTAACAGTGAGAATTTTCAGATAAATGCTCTGCATGATATATTGATCACATATAGATGTTTTTATAGACAAGGGCATTTAAAATATATTTATTTATTTGGTTGTGTTGGGTCTTAGTTGTGGCACATGGGATCTTTTAGTTGTGGCATGGTGGATCTAGTTCCCTGACTAGGGATGGAACCCAGGTCCCTTGCAGTGGGAGCACTAAGTCTTAGCCAATGGACCACCAGGAAAGTCCAGGCAAGGACATTTTTGCTAAATACTTACTTTTAAATAGATGCAAAAATTGCCCCATTTAAGTGAAACTTTAATATGCAAAATTCTAATTACAGCAAGTGGTTGTCTTATTTAATATAACTGTTAATCTATAGAAGATGGAATTACATGTCAAAAGTAGCATTTTAAATAATAGGAAAAGATCATATATTGGAAATTGTCAGCTGTTTTCTTTTTTTCATCATTTCTATGAAGACCTTATTATTTGCAGTTCAGAGAAGGTAAACAGGAAAGGGTCCTCTCATTCCCACCAGGAAGTTTGAGGGAAATGTTCCCTTAAGGTTTTCCTGCTTGTATGTGTGCTGTGTGTGCAGCTGCTTCAGCCATGTCTGACTCTTTGTGACCCCATGAACTGTGGCCTGACAGGCTCCTTTGTTCATGGGATTTAGCACCCATGGACAAAGCACCCTTAGTCAAGCATACTGGAGTGATTTGCCATTTCCTACTCCGGGGGCTCTTCCCAACCCAGGTATTAAACCCCTATCTCTTGCGTTGCAGGTGGATTTTTTTTTACTGCTGAACCATTGCCTGCTTGTATAGATTGTACTTATCTAAGTTTTGTGGACATGCATGTTTCTTGTATTCTTTCCCAGGTTAACTTTGTCATTTGTCCACAATGTGAGGAAATGCTCCCTAAGTGTACACAACACTAGTTCTGATAATGGAAGGGAGACACACTGAGATGTATGTAGGGCAGAGAGGTGCTAAGCAGAGCAAGTCATGTACTTTTAAGAGGAATAAGAATGGACAGTAACTATTAGCTATTGGCTACTTTTTATTCCAGACATATTGCCTTTTAGCCTTAAAAACTGCTGAGAGGTTGGTGAGTTATCCTTTGTAGAACAAAACAGGAGAGAAAATCCCAAGGAACTTCCAGTGATCAACTTAGTAAGGGAGTCGAAAACTGGAAGCCATGACTACAAAGTGTTATCATATTTCATAATCTTGGTAATGTCTTCTATATTTTATATTTAAGTATTTCCCATAGTAATTTGTTGCACAACCTTAAAAAAAAAAGAAAGAAAGAAACATGCTTGTCTTGAGGACAGGAGGAAAAAGGCTGTCAACATTTATTTTTTCTCTACTATGTGCCAGGCATTGAGTCAATCTAATTTTCAAACTCAATAAAGTACAGTCATTTCATATAAGGAAGCTGAATCATAGAGGTTAAATATATATAAATATGTAAATAAAAATAAATACAGCCAGCACATAGCATAGCTAGGATTTGACTCCAAAGCCCATGATTTCTCATTGTACAACTCCTGCATGAACCTCTAACACAAAGTTATTACCCATGTGACAGCTGAATGACTTTAAACATAAGAGATTCTGATAAATGTACTTGTAAAATCTCTCTCACAGAATTTACATTTATCCTTCTTTTGGTGGGGGGGAATTTTAGAGTACATTCCATATCCTTCTTAGAACAATCTTCTACTAAAAACTTTCATTTCAGTGAAGAAAGATGAACTTTATTATTTCTAGAAAGATTTTTGCCTTTTAGATATCATCTGATGCCAGGAGATACAAAGAAGGGATACCTTGGAAATCAGCAATTCTATATGGAAACAGAGACATAATAAATCTTTCAGTATTAACCATGAGGCAGCTACTAAATTACGATATCAGATTCGATTCATGGGGTCGCAAAGAGTCGGACACGACTGAGCAACTGAACTGAACTGAACACACACATACTCATGCAGGTAAAACAGATAAAATTCTAAAAATATCTAAAATGCCAAAATCGGCACTAGACTAAACAGAAAACTTAAATAGACCGAAATGCATTAATTGGGAAACAAATAATTCCTCTTTAAAAACTTTCAAGAAAGATAGATTGTTTCTTATGAAGACTCTTCTAGAGGACAGAAAATAGGAGAAAGCCTCTCCCCTCATTTTATGGGTTGGTGACACTGCTATTCCAGAATCAGAGCAGAAAAGAGAATATAAACTTCTTTTTCGGCCACTCCAGGTGGCACGTGGGATCTGAGTTCCCTGATCAGGGACTGAACTCATGCCCTCTGCAGGAGAAGCACGAAATCTTAACTGCTTGACTACCAGGGAATTCCAAAGCATTTCCAACAAAAAATCATAAATAAAACATAATCAACTCTAAGTGTACATTAACTTTTTTCTATTTAGAAAACTATCAAATGGGTTTATTCCAGGAATGCAAAGACAGTTCAACATCAGAAAATCTTTCACTGTGACTGGCTTCATGTACAGACTAAAGAAGGAGAATCATGCTGTAGTCTGAATGGATGCCCACTCCTACCCCCTACCCAAAGAGGATTTGGCCACTGTTGTTGCTCGTTTGTAGTTCGTATCCGCCTCTTCACAGCCCCATGGACTACAGCGTGCCAGGCTCCCCGTCCTTCACCAGCTCCCAGAGCTTGCCTAGACTCATGCCCATTGCATCCATGATGCCATCCAACCACTTCATCCTCTATGCCCCCTTCTCCTCCTGCCCTCAGTCTTTCCCGGCATCAGAGTATTTTCCAATGAGTCGGCTCTTCACATACTGCAGGAGAAGCACGAAATCTTAACTGCTTGACTACCAGGGAATTCCAAAGCATTTCCAACAAAAAATCATAAATAAAACATAATCAACTCTAAGTGTACATTAACTTTTTTCTATTTAGAAAACTATCAAATGGGTTTATTCCAGGAATGCAAAGACAGTTCAACATCAGAAAATCTTTCACTGTGACTGGCTTCATGTACAGACTAAAGAAGGAGAATCATGCTGTAGTCTGAATGGATGCCCACTCCTACCCCCTACCCAAAGAGGATTTGGCCACTGTTGTTGCTCGTTTGTAGTTCGTATCCGCCTCTTCACAGCCCCATGGACTACAGCGTGCCAGGCTCCCCGTCCTTCACCAGCTCCCAGAGCTTGCCTAGACTCATGCCCATTGCATCCATGATGCCATCCAACCACTTCATCCTCTATGCCCTCTTCTCCTCCTGCCCTCAGTCTTTCCCGGCATCAGAGTATTTTCCAATGAGTCGGCTCTTCACATACGGTGGCCAAAGTCCTGGAGCTTCAGCTTCAGCATCAGTCCTTCCAATGAGTATTCAGGGTTGATTTCCTTCAGGATGGACTGGTTGGATCGCCATGCTGTCTGAGCAACTCGCAAGAGTCTTCTCCAGCACCACAGTGTGAAAGCGCCAGTTCTTCGGCCCTCAGCCTTCTTTACGGTCCAGCTCTCACATCTGTACACGACTACTGGGGAAACCACAGACTTGACTCTGTGGACCTTTGTCAGCAAAGGTGTACCTTTTTCAGTACACCGTCCAGGTTTGCCGTAGCTGTTCTTCCAAAGTTTCAATTTCATGGCTGCAGTCACCATCTGCCGTGATTTTGGAGCCCAGGGCAATGTGACCACCATGATAATTATGATAGTTAATTTTACAACTTGACTAGGCCAGGGGGCCCATAGATACTCGGTCAAACGTGGTCCTGGGATGTGTGTGAGGGTGTTTCTAGATGAGATTAGCATCTGAACTGGTGGACTGAGTGAAGCCACGTGGGCGGGGCTCACCCAGTCAACCCCAGGCCTGAACAGAACAGAAACAGTGAGTAACTGGGGATGCCTCCTGCCTGGCGGCTTGAGCTGCGATGTCAGTCTTTCCTGCTTTCAGACTCAAACGGAAAAATTGGCTGGTCTTGGTTCTTGAGGCAGCTCTTGGATGGGAGGTGTCACCATCGGCCCTCCTGGTTCCCAGGCCTTCAGACTCGAGCTGGATGGCGCGGCGTCTCTCGTGGGTCTCCAGCTTGCTGACGGCGGATCTTAGGACTTGTCAGCCTCCATGACTGCATGACTCAGTTCGCTACAGTAAGTCACTTATTACGCACGTACACGCATAAGGACATGCCGTTTCTTTTTTACTTTGGTTTTTAAATTTATTTGCTTGTGTCTTGCTGTGCTGGGGCTCGGCTGCGCTTGGACCTGCTCCAGCCGTGGAGAGCGGGGCCGGCTTTCGAGCTGCGACTCATGGCCTGCCTGTGGTGGGGCTCAGGCTCTAGGGCCCGTGGGCTCAGCGGGTGCGTGGCTCGTGGGCTCTGCGTCTCTGGCTCAATAGTTGAGGCACATGGGCTTGGCTGCTGCTTGGCATGTAGGGTCTTCCTGGACCAGTGATTGAACCTGTGTCCCCTGCACGGACAGGTAGACTTTTTACCAGTGAACCACCAGGGAAACCCAGGGTATATTATTTCTATTGCTCAGACCAAGAAGAATGGAATCAGATAATAAAAAAGTAAATAAGAGGTTATTGGATTGGAAAGAGAGACAAACTCATTTCGTAAAGTTGATGTGATTACCTAGATAGAAAACTCAACAAAGCCAGTGGGCAAATCAGTGGAATTGATAAGAGAATTTAGCAAAACTGACAGATACAAGATCATTGTGTAAGTTGTCAACGGCTGTGAAACAAATGACCACAGAAGTCAGCAGCTTGAAGCAACAGACGCTGCTTACCCCCGGCTTTAGCGGGTCAGGCGTCGGGGAGCTGTGCAGCTGGGTGCTTTGGGCTCCATCTCTCATGAGGTGGAGGCTATACGCCGGCTGGGGCTGCATCATCAGAAGGCTCGACTGGGGCTGGAGCATCTGCCTCCAGGATGCTGGGCCCCGGCTGTTGGAGGACCTCAGCTTCCTGCTGGCACTGGCGGAGCCTTTATTTCCTGACCACGTGGACCTTCCACGTGGCTACCTCGATGTCCAATCGCCAAGGCAGCCGGCCTCCGCTGGGGGAAGTGAGCAGAGAGGGAGAGCGGCAGGGGGTGCCCTTCACGGTCCACTCTCAGAGGCCACACTGCCACTCCGTCCACACGCTGGGCTCGCTCAGCACCGCCTGCCCTGGAAGGGAGGGCAGTTAAACTCCTCCTGCTTAAGGGAAGTGTGTCAAAGTTTCTGTGGACAGATGTGTAAAACTATCACAGTCATCTTCCAAAAATCGCTTGGGTTCCCCCAAACCAGTAATGTCTAGCTGGAAAACACAGAGAGAAAGAAACCATTGCAATAGCATTAAACTATAAAGTGCCCGTCTTGTTTTCTTTTAAGACGTGCTTACTGTTTATCTGTGGCTGCGCGGGCCTTCGTTGCTGGGCAGGCTTTTCTCCAGCTGCAGAGAGCGGGGCGGCTCCCGCTGCCGTGCGCGGGCTCCTCCGTGCGGTGGTTTCGCTTGCCGCGGAGCAGGGGCCGCGGAGCGCAGGCTGCGCAGCTGTGACTCCCGGGCCCGGAGCGCAGGCTCCGCCGCAGTTGCGCTGCACGGACGTCGCTGTTCTGCGTCATGTGGGATCATCCGGGACCAGGGATTGAAATGGAGTTCCTTGCACGGCAAAGCGGATCCTTAACCACTGGATAAAGAGCCTGAGTTTAACCTTAAAGAAAATGCACACGAACCTGTTGTAGAAAATTGAATGTCTCCAGATCAAAGGCGTGAATGGAAGGAGAGCCGTGTCCTGTGTGTAGACGGGGGACTTCACGTTGTGAAGACGGCCTTTAATCTACAAATTAACTATGATTTGATTCAAATCAAAGGTGTTTGAGAAATGTAACAATTTCTAAATTTATATTAATAAGTGAAGATACAAAAACATTCAGACATTTTTAAAAAGGAGGAACAAAGAAAAGGGAGGCAGCCTTACAGTTAATAAAACATTCTACAAAGAATCTTGGACCACAGGGAGATCCAGCCAGTCACTTCTAAAGGAAATCACCCTGAATATTCAGTGGAAGGACTGAGGCCGACGCTCTAAAACTCTGTCCACCCGGTGCGAAGAGACGACTCATTGGGAAAAGACCCTGATGCTGGGCAAGGCTGAAGGCAGGAGAAGGGGCCGACAGAGGGTGAGATGGCCGGATGGCATCAGCTACTCAGTGGACATGAGTCTGAGCCAACTCTGAGATGGTGAAGGACAGGGAAGCCTGGCCTGCTGCAGTTCATGGGGTCACAGAGAGCTGGGCGCCACTGAGCGGCTGAACAACAGCGAAGAAGGGAGGAAAACAGCGTGGCGGGGTCACTGGACAGGGACACGAGCCCCTCCAGCCCCAAGTACCGACTCCCCCAGACAAGTCCACACATTTGCGGCGACCTGACCTGTGACAGAGGTGATACACAACATCTCTGGAAATGGGAGATTTTTTTTTTAAATAATGTTTAAAAAAACCCAGAAAGCGATTCTGCAAATACCTTGACACTCTCCCACTGAGAGGTAGGAGGGTCTGTGTCTCCTGCCCTGCACCTGGTCTGGTCTCGGTGACCTGCTTGTGACCAACGGAACGCAGACAGATAAAACCACAGAACGTTTACAGCTGGATCGGAGGCGGTCACGCTTTGCCTGTTCCCTTGGGATGCTGGTTCTTGAGGGTGGCCAGGCACAAGGTGCAGAGTCTTCTCCTCCGAGACCACCAAGCTGGACAGGCCTCGGGTAGAAGCCCCGCGGAGATCCCCAGAGGCGGGTAGCACCAGCGGCCAGCCACATGGGGACCGACTCAGCCGTGCGCCCCAGCCAGCCTCTGACTGCAACTCACCACGCATCACTTCCAAGTTTCAGGAGCTCAGACATGATCAAAACAATACGTGTGCCTTATGCCCCGAAGTGTTGGGATGATTTTTTTACACAACAGCAGAAATTGGAACAAACAATGCTGAGAAAACTGGGTCACTTTACTGAAAATGGAGTGTAGGCTCCCTACCTCGTGCCGAACACAGCGGGGATCCTCCCTACCTCCCGCCACAGCCAGAGGGGAACCTTCTGTAAGAAGCTGGAGACTGAACCGTGAATGATAAAACTGCAGGGGCCGACGCTGGAGAGCGTCTTCGTGACCTTGAACGGGGAAGGTTTTCTTCATTTCTCCAGAAGAACGAAGCATACGGTGAATAAATGGGTGGGTTTGGTTGTATGAGAAGGGATTCCACAGACCACACTGACAAGTGGGCACCAGGCCAGCGGTGGGGAGAACATACAGGAAACCACCTTGCGTCCCCTTGAGAGAGACGAAGCCTCAGGAAGGAGGCCGGGCCGAGGACAAGAGCCCAGGAGGGACCGAGTGAGAGAGGCCTGTCCCAGGCTCCTGCCTTTCTGAACAGACGGCGCTCGACGGCTCGCCAGGGCGCTGGCTGGTGCGGTAGCAGCTCCAGGCTCTGGCAGAAGGCGTTTCTGGCTTTCCGCATAGAGCAGGGGAGTGGAGGTGCCCTCCGGGTCGGGAGGTCAGGCCTGGCTGGTTCAAGGTCAGCTGTGTGGGACGCGCTCAGGCTCTCCTGGGGCCCTCCTGTACTCCCCACGGCTGTCTCGCTGTGCTCCCCGCGGGGCTTGGTAGTTACCCCTGGCCAAAAGCTCACTGCAGGGTCTGCTGAGGCCCAGAAGTTTGTGTCCCCCCGTTCAAATGTGGCAGCCCTGGCCCCCCAAGGTGACGGTACGGGGAGGTGGGGTCTTTGGGAGGTAGTCAGGGTTAGATGAGGCCAGGAGGGTGGGGCCGTGATGGGATTAGCACCCTGAGAGGAAGGGGTGAGCCCGCCCGCCCCCCGCCAGGACGCAGGGAGAAAGAAGGTGCATCTGCGGGCCGGGCCGCGGCCCTCACAGGGGACCCGACTGGCGGCCACCCTGCTCCTGGGCTTCCGGCCTCCAGGACTGCGAGAGGCAGAATCCTGTTGCCAAGGCCCCCAGTGGCGTCCGGCACAAGCAGACCAAGACTGGGTCTGTGATGGTCAAGTTCACCTGTCCACTTGGCTAGGCTGAGGGCCTAGTTGTTTAGTCAAACTCCAGTCAAGAGTCTTTTTAAATTGTTGTTTGACTTCGGGCCGCTGGGTCTTTGCTGCTGCCGAGGGCTTTCCCTGGCTGCGGAGAGCAGGGCCTCCTCTGCGGCGGAGCCGGGCTCCTCGGGGCTTCTCTCGTCCTGGACTGCGGGCTCCGGGTGCAGGCTCAGTACACGGGCACGTGGCAGTGCTTGCTCCGCGCCGTGTGGGCCCTCCCCAGACCAGGGGCGGAGCCTGGGCCGCAGGACCACCAGGGAGGCCCTGTGAGTGCGCTTTTTAGGTGAGTTTTTGTTGTTCAGTCACTCGGTCGTGTCCGACTGTTTCGACCCCATGGGCTGACCCCATGGGCTGTAGCCCGCCTGGCTCCTCTGTCCATGGGACTCTCCAGGCAAGAATACTGGAGTGGGTTGCCATTCCCTTCTCCAGGGGATCTTCCTGACCCAGGGATCGAACCCAGCTCTCCTGCATTGCAGGCAGATGCTTTACCAACTGACCTATGAGGGAAATTCAATAATTACCTGTAATAAGATGTATAGGTATAGATATACACAGGTAAATACAGGTGCAGGTATTGTATGTACAGTGTGTGTGTGTGTGTGTGTGTGTGAGCGTGATACACACACAGGGAAAAAGAGATATATTGAAGAGCTGGCTGCTGCAACTGTGGGGCTGGCGAGTCTGGATTTTGCAGGGAGGGCTGGCAGGCTGGAACCCAGGGAAGAGCTGAAGTTGTAGCTCGAGTCCAAAGACCATCTGAGACCATCAGAGGAGGTTGGTTGCTTTATTTCTTTTAAGGTCTTCAACTGCTTGGATGTGGCCCACCCAGAGCAGAGAGCAATCTGCTTTACTCAAAGTCTGCTGATTTAAACCCTACTCTCACCTAAAATTGATGGTTTTGAACTGTGTTGTTGGAGAAGATTCTTGAGTGTCCCTCGGACTCTAAGGAGATCCAACCAGTTCATCTTAAAGAAAGTCAATCCTGAGTACTCACTGGAGGGACTGAAGCTGAAGCTCCACTACTTTGGCCATCTGATGTGAAGAGCTGACTCTTTAGAAGAGACCCTGATGCTGGGAAAGATTGAAGGCGGGAGAAGCGGACGGCAGAGGACGAGATGCTTGGATGGCATCACCGACTGAATGGGCACGAGCTTGAGCAAGCTCCGGGAGATGGTGAAGGACACGTGGTCGCAAGAGTGGGACACGACTGAGCGACTGAACCACAGTGAGCATCGCCCACCTGGAGGATGCCCTGACGCCAGGGATGCTCTTTCCATCAGACAAACCCTCAGTGCTGCGATACCCAGGGCGCACCCTGCTGCTTGCTGCTCCGAGGCTCCTTTCTGTGGTCACGGGAAAGGCTGGCTCCCCCCATGTGGTTTCTCAGGCTCCCCCCCCACCTAGAAGTGCTGACGTACGCCGCCCTTCCACCTGGGCTTCCAGTGAGGGTCACAGGTGCAGCAGGATGGCAAGGAAAGGAGAATCAGATGCCGCACAGCGGCCAAGTTCGGAGGAGATGAACACGCAGGCTGGATTTTGCTTCTTTTCCCCTTTTTATCGGTTCTGTCGGTTTCGGGCCCTGCCCCCAGCGCAGCACACAAGGGGGCCTGCCTGGAGGAGGCAGGCTGCCCGCCTGGCCCAGAGACACTGCCGTGGGTTCTGGGTCAAGCTGCCCTCGCAGCTCCAGGAGCCCTTTTCTGCCTCATGGTGGCCAGTGGGGTTCTGCACACGTCTGCCTGATGCCCCTGTTGGCAGGGGGCCGGAGGGGGGAGGCTGCGGAGGGCGGGGCCCCAGAGGAGGGACAGGAGGGCCCTTCACAGCTGTGGCCAGAGGCCTGTCCCTTGAGCCGGGCCAGCCAGGGCGACCGGGTGAGCGGCTGCCGCCTGGCCTCCTGCCGATTTGGTTTGGCTCTGGCTGGGCGGCCGCTCCGGGCTGGCGGCCGCAGGAGCCCAGCTCACACTCCATCATCGACGGATGACAGCAGGAACGGTGGGAGTTCATTACAGGGACCATGAATTGTTGGAGGTAATTTAGATTACAATTTAAAGTTTAATTTAAAAATCTATCAACAAATGTGAAAGTGCTGGAGGAACATTTTAAAATGCACTTTAATCTCAGCAGCACAAATAGCTTTTCGGGGCTCTAAACATCATCACCTGGAAAAACAGTAAAACTTTACTGCATCTTTAATTAAATTACAAACACAAAGGATAATTAACTTTTTTATTTTTATTTTATTCGTGCCATTGTTTCTCCTCCGAGTCAATATCTTGCAGCTGCAGGAGCGGCTGTTACGAGGAAGTTTACAGCCTGGCCTGATGTGTGCGGCTGCCTGAGGGATGAATGTCCCCCGGCAGCTGAGACGCTGCCTGGCCCGGCGGGGCGGGCGCAGGGCCACCCCCAGCTCCCCGCCACTCTGCCCCCAGTGCGGCGCCCCTTCCCGCAGGCCTGGCTGGCCCCTGTGCCCCAACCAGGGGGTGTGGGGACATGCATGGTTCACGCGTGCCGGGCTGCGCTCTGGGTATTCTCTGACCGTGAACTCGCTCACCTCTCTCAGTGGCTCTTTCACAGGTGGGGAAACTGAGGCACCGGGTGGGCAGGCAGCAGGTAGGTCGCTGTGGACGGCAGTGAAAGTCCTCAGGTACAGGCCCCACCAGGGCCTGGGGGCCTGGTGCCTATGGCGCCTACACAGGGACATGCTGGTCCCCCCACCTGCAGACCCCTGAGACGCTGGGCTGAGGAGGGGGCCCTGAGGGGCTCCAGGGTTCGATTGCAAGGCCCAGCTGGCCACCTGGGGGCTCCCTAGAGACATGGTGGGTGGGTTCCTGGGGGCAAGGGTTTTCAAGGTTCTGGGAGTAGGTGAAGAGGGCAGTCGTGGGCAAAGCTGCCAGGCAGACAGGGGCACGGGGGCTCGGGCCAGGAACCTGGACCCCGGGGAGCATCATGGGGGTGTTTCCCTCCTGGGCCCCCCCCCCCCGAAGGAGCCAGTGGGGGGTGCCGGGGACCCCTCCTCCCAGTC
>SJYC01060647.1:0-11817 GCA_006408675.1 Madoqua kirkii | reverse complement strand
AGGGTCTGGCTAGGGAGACACCCAGCCTGTCCTGAGTCTGCGGCCCTGGCCGCCCTCGCCTCTGTCTGGGGGTGGCGTGGGGTCGGGTGGGACGCGCGGCAAACGGCATGGCCACCCCTCTGCAGCTTTTCGTGTGAAGCCTCCCAGCTGTGGCAGCCCGCCTTCCGCCACCCGTCCACGGCCGTCTGCCCCTCTGTCCGTCCGGCTCTACTGGACGACAGAGGACGAGATGGTTGGATGGCATCACTGACTCGACGAATGTGAGTCTGAGCAAACTCCGGGAGTTGGCGATGGACAGGGAGGCCTGGCGTGCTGCAGTCCGTGGGGTGGCAAAGAGTCGGATGCGACTGAGCAACTGAACTGAACTGGACACCAAGCTCTGTCCAAGCTCTGGGCGACCTCGACTTCCAGCATGTTCACGCGCCTGCCCGCTCACAGGCGGCCTCCCTGGCCAGCTGCCCCTCTCTGCCCTGTCCCTCCGTCCCCTGTGGCAGCTGGTTTGCCACCCCCACGGTGCCCCTCCCAGGTCATGACCTTGGGCAGGGGGCCCAGGGACTCACCTTGCCACAGCCAGCTATCGCTGTCCCCTAGAGCTCCTTCTAGAATGTCCAGCTTCTGGAACCTTCTCTCTGGGTTCCCTGCCTTCTTCCGGGCTCCTCTGGGTCCCTGGGTGCTCTCACAGGGCTGGGCGCTGCCCCAGCTGAGCAGACTGGGCTTTCTGAGGGGCCAGGCCTGTGGGCAGCTGGGATCTGGGGAGACATGAGGTGTTATTCAAAGGGGGAACCCGGGTAGCTCTGCGGGGGTCACAAGAAGAGGCAAGAAGGCGTAATGGGATTTTCTGTGTGGAACGACCGTCTTATCTGGGCCGAGCGTGTCATCCATTACCGCTAATTACCCGGCCGGCCGCGCCGGAGCCCCAGCCGCTCCGGCCAGGCGGGCACTCCGTCCTCATTGTCCTCTCCGGCACCGCCCCTTGCGGATGGGTGCGAAGGGCCTGGGGTCTCCCTATCGTCCCGAAGCAGCAGCCAAATGTCGTGGGCGCCCTCGTGATAGATGAAGCATGGAAATTAGTTCCAGAGTTTAACTGATAACCGCGGAGCACGGCTACATTCGGTTATGGCAGCCCTAATTGATGAGCTCATTAAGTCCATTATTAGAGAAATTGATTTCAAATAGGCACTTAGAGCGGCTGCAGGAGGCAGGTGGGGCGGGAGCTTGGAAGGCAGAGGGAGTCGCAAAAATACATAATGAAGCAAGTAATTTTATAGGTTTGTTTAATGAAAAGCCTCAACAGCGCACTCGTGGCCATGTGGGTTTTAAACACTCGTTTTATGTACTGATAAAGCTCCCGGTGCTGGGATCCATCCCGGCCCAGCCCACGGTCCTCCGCGGCCGCCCCTAATTAATTAATTAACCCCGGTGAGGCGATCAATGAGTCCGTCATGCAGAATCGACACTGCTTCACGTCGGCAGAGGCGCTGGGCTGGGCTCGCTTCTGTCCTCGTTCACCGGCAGCTCGGCCCCCAGCCCAGAGCCCCGGCCCTGGGGTGCCCGCAGACCAGTGGCCGTGGCGGCGGGAGGGCCCGAGGTCACCGCTGACTGCAGCCCAGTCGCTCCATCTGCACTCTGAGGGCGGCTCCACTGGCCCTGCCCTGACCTGACAAGGTCCCCCCTGGGAGTGGGGGGCACTCGGGGCTCTGCCTGGCTCAGGCCGGCTCAGCCTGGGTCGTCCTGGGACCCTGACCCCAGCCTCCACCCCCTGCTGCCCCCCAGACCCATGGGCACAGAAACGGGCGCAGATACACATGGGCACACGCAATGGGCAATAGCAGACAGGCCACCCAGACGCCTGGGGTCCCACAGGAGACCACAGGGCCACACGTGAAAGCAGACATGGACACTCGTGGACACACGGAGATGCTGACGTGAACATGCGTGGATTCCCACACTCAGAGGCCCATGCAAACGCTCAGGCACAGGCACACAAGGACACGTGGACACCCGCCCACACGGGGTCAGCAACACTCACAAGACCTTCCTCCTGAGGCCATTCCTCGCGTCCCTTCCTGGGTCCCAGGCGGCTGCGTCCAGTGGCTCCTCCGTATCTCCACTGGGTGAAAAGCCCCCTGGGAACCCACTCTGCCCCCAGGGCGGCCCCCGGTTGGTGCCAGTGCTGCCCGGGCCTCCGAGCGTGCTCTGCGGGCGCTGCCCGGGGCCAGCCTCCTGCCCACGGCCAGGGCTGCAGGAGCCGCTGCCCAGCCCTCAGCTCCCGGGGCTGCCCCGCCTGCCCGAGCCCACCTCCCGCCCTCCGTGCAGAGGAGAACCCCGTGCGGGCTGGGCCTGGGGCCTGTCTGACCCCGAGGTCTGGGATCAGCCCTCTCTGGTTGCGCCTACCCCACCGGCACCCACTCGGGGCCTCCTCGCTGTCCCCGCACCCAGGGCCCCCTGCCCCTCGCCTTCCTCCCCCCACTGGGCTCTCTCCAGGGCTCACCTTTGCCCAGGAGGCACGGGTGAATCGGGTGTCCGTGTCCATCCCCGAGCTAGCGGCCCTGCGGGGTGGGGTCAGCTCTCACCTGATTCCCGCATTCCTAGAACAGTACCTAGCGTGTGCAAGGGCCTCTGGTGAGCCTGGACGGGCGTTCAGTGTACACACTGGGGGTCTACGTGCCGGGACTCTACATACCGGGGGTCTACGCGCCGGGGATCCATGGGCCGGTTTGGGAGGAGCGGCAGGGAGAGGGCAGCAGGAGTTCTCAGCCTGGGACCTGGGTGCTCACCTGCGAGGTTAAACACGCAGAATTCAGGATGAGGCGAGGGTTTCCGCAAAGGGCCTGGGGTTGGAGAAGTGCCTCCTTGGTGCTGGAGGCCGGGAAGGCCGGGACAGCTGGAAGCCACCTCCAGAGTCCAGGGGGGCAAATGCAGGGCAAACAGAGCTGCTCCCCACGGCCCCCACCCCGCACGGGAGCCTGTGGGCGGGGCGCGGGGAGCAGGGCCTGAGGGTGCCTGCCTGGAATGAGCAGCTGGCGTCCCTGCCTTTAACTTCCAGGCAATAGAGACCTTGTGTTGCTGCCGATGGGGCCCCTCCCAGCGTGCGTGCACAGGGGGCCCCGCCCCGCGCCAGGCAGGGGACCCTGGCCCTGCGAGGGGTTCTCCCAGGTGCTGACACCCCTGGGCGTTCCATCACCCGAAGCTGAGACATCGCACAGCACGAGGTGCAGGCTCGGGAGGGCAGGGGGAGGGGAGGCAGCAGTTCCCAGCGCGCTGAGGGCTGCCCGCTGCCTTGGCTGGGCTCCCCGCCTCAGGGGCACCCCGGGAGCCACCCCTCCCTCCACAGGTGCCAGCAGGAGGGGGCTGGGGGTGCTGAGAAGTCGGAGCCACTTCCAGCTGCATCGTGAGGGGGAGACTGAGCTGCGTCCACACCTCTGGCTGTGTGGCCGCTGCTCCCCGGGCTGTGTTGGGGAGGACAGGACAGTTCAGCCCCGGCTCTAGTGATGGGCCGGGGCAGAGAGGTGCACGGGGCAGCCTGGCGCGTGGGGACTGCCTCCCCAGCCGGTGCCCGGGGGTCTCGGGTCAGACGTCCCCTGTGTCCAGCTGAGCCCTCCCCGCGATGGCCCCAGCCCAGCCCAGGGTCCCCGCCTGCAGCCAGGGCGTGGTAGTCACAGGGCCGTAGGGCTGGGCGGGCGGTCCCTGTACACACTGGGGGTCTACGTGCCGGGACTCTACATACCGGGGGTCTACGCGCCGGGGATCCATGGGCCGGTTTGGGAGGAGCGGCAGGGAGAGGGCAGCAGGAGTTCTCAGCCTGGGACCTGGGTGCTCACCTGCGAGGTTAAACACGCAGAATTCAGGATGAGGCGAGGGTTTCCGCAAAGGGCCTGGGGTTGGAGAAGTGCCTCCTTGGTGCTGGAGGCCGGGAAGGCCGGGACAGCTGGAAGCCACCTCCAGAGTCCAGGGGGGCAAATGCAGGGCAAACAGGGCTGCTCCCCACGGCCCCCACCCCGCACGGGAGCCTGTGGGCGGGGCGCGGGGAGCAGGGCCTGAGGGTGCCTGCCTGGAATGAGCAGCTGGCGTCCCTGCCTTTAACTTCCAGGCAATAGAGACCTTGTGTTGCTGCCGATGGGGCCCCTCCCAGCGTGCGTGCACAGGGGGCCCCGCCCCGCGCCAGGCAGGGGACCCTGGCCCTGCGAGGGGTTCTCCCAGGTGCTGACACCCCTGGGCGTTCCATCACCCGAAGCTGAGACATCGCACAGCACGAGGTGCAGGCTCGGGAGGGCAGGGGGAGGGGAGGCAGCAGTTCCCAGCGCGCTGAGGGCTGCCCGCTGCCTTGGCTGGGCTCCCCGCCTCAGGGGCACCCCGGGAGCCACCCCTCCCTCCACAGGTGCCAGCAGGAGGGGGCTGGGGGTGCTGAGAAGTCGGAGCCACTTCCAGCTGCATCGTGAGGGGGAGACTGAGCTGCGTCCACACCTCTGGCTGTGTGGCCGCTGCTCCCCGGGCTGTGTTGGGGAGGACAGGACAGTTCAGCCCCGGCTCTAGTGATGGGCCGGGGCAGAGAGGTGCACGGGGCAGCCTGGCGCGTGGGGACTGCCTCCCCAGCCGGTGCCCGGGGGTCTCGGGTCAGACGTCCCCTGTGTCCAGCTGAGCCCTCCCCGCGAGGCCCCAGCCCAGCCCAGGGTCCCCGCCTGCAGCCAGGGCGTGGTAGTCACAGGGCCGTAGGGCTGGGCGGGCGGTCCCACACACACACGGCTCCCGGTCCGGTCTGCAGCAGCAAGCAAGTGGTCTGTCCAGACGCAGCTGTGGCTCCCGGCTCTGACCACGCCCTGGCTTTTACACGAAGTCTGTTCACACTCGGCGGGTGTGTGTGTGTGTGTGTGTGTGTGTGTGTGTGTTTTACACCCAGTGTGTTTTAACCCATGCAAACACTGTTGCAATAAAACAGACAAACCCAGTTAATGAAGAGAGCGTTCGTGGCTGGCTCAGCGGGCCGGACTCGGGTCACTCCCACGTGTGCCAGCGAGGCTGAGACGGGCTGCCGGCCTCCGAGAGGAGGTGGGGCCTGGCCTAGGAGGTAGGGAGTCGGGGGTGGGCATCTCCAGGTCCTCAGGGCCCCTGGGGAAGATCCTTCTTGGCCCCTCTGGCCACCTCCATGCCCCAGACCAGCATTTCCAGAGCCACCAGGGTGTTCCCGCCTGCCCAGCCCGCCAGGGCTGCCGGGGGGAGATGGTGGGCTGGGGGCCGCGGCGTGAGGATGGTCCTCTCTCAGGCCTCGGGGGCAGCAGCCCAATCGAAGAAAGACCATCCAGCGTAGGCCTTCGTAAAACACGCTCTCCCAGCCTCCCTCGGTTTTGTGGGTCCTCAGAGCCTGTTCACACCGGTTTGTGGGCGCAAACGGGGCCGAACTCCCAGGGCCAGCCTGCGGGGTGACAAGGGTGACCCAGGGGCTGAAGGCTGCCTGGGGCCGCAGGCCAGCCACCCGGCCAGCGGCAGAATGCCCGCTCATTCCTCCACTCCCGGGACCCGCAGGAGACGAGACAGATGACAGAAAAGCGATTTACAGTTTGGCCCGTTCTGTTTCCAGTTAAAGCATGGACTTCCGTTAATATGCAGCGCTGGGACTCGGGCGGAGATAATGTGTAGATAGGCCCATAAAACTCCACCAGGAACAAATAATTTTTGCACAAATTTGCAAACAGTACGTTTTTTGTAAATAACCATAATCTTTCTACCAGCCCGGCTGCCGATTATGCATTTTTTTCTTCATGATAATTTAATGACGGCCTAATTTGCCTATTGTTGCTGGGTGCAGCCAGTGTGATTGTCCAATTTAGTCCAGAGCCATCCTGATGGTGTTAATTCATGTTGACCAAGTGTTTACAAATGGAGCGCTTTCCCCGTTGTGCCTGATGGTGAGCTTGCTAACAAGCCAGCCCAGCCGACTCGGCACCCAGCCTGCCTGCCCCCAGCCGCCTCGTCAGATCTGGGGGTCGGGGGCCAGGGCTGGACAGGGTGCCAGGCCAGGGGCTGTGCGGCGGTCTGGGGGGCCCTCGAGGGGCACCCTGCTCTGGCCGGGCCACCCGAGCAGAGGCTGAGTGGGGGAGGGAAGAAGGAAGGAAGGGGTGCACCGTGCCGCCTCCCGTGTGGTGGGCCCGGGCCCTGCCCAGGGGCTGGTGGGGGTGAAGGGTTGTCCCAGGGCCCAGCCTCCCACGGGGCTGCCAGTGGGTGACTGAGCCTGTTTGTCCGTCTGCTTATTCCTCGTATCGCGGCGGTCTCCTGGAGCTTCTGCCGCAGGTGCGCTGGGTGGGGTCTGCTGTGCCCCCAGGCCTGCCGGGGCTGGGCCAAGGCCTGCGGCCGGTTGGCCCTTGCTGGGGGCCTGGCTGCCTTTGGTCCCATTGCTTCTCTGCCTCGGACACCCCGCGCCCCGGGAGGTGCTCAGAAGCGCCCGGCCAGTGCTCTCGAGGGAAGCTTTGATCATCGCTAACTCTCTCTTCCCATCTGATCCTCACAGCTTCACCAGGGGTCTGCCACATGGATGGAGGGAGGGAATGCTCGAGGGTGGACCGTCCCCACGGTGGCTGCAGGGCCTGCACTGAGAACGCAGACTTGCTGCTGTCCAGCTGCCCAGCACTGTGGGATCCGCTGACGGGTGATCCAAGGGAGGGGGACGTGAGGCGGTGCCAGCCAGCTGGCCAGGGGAGGCACTGGCTGGGGGGGTGCTGGGCAGGTAGGCGGCTGGAGAGTGGCCCTCGGAATGGACAGTTGGGTGTGTGTCTGGGTGGGTGGGTGGCCCGACGGGCTGGTGGTTGGGTCCGTGGACGACTGAAGAGTGGCTGGCTGGCTGGCCAGCAGGTGGGATTTTTAGAGGCGGTGGTGGTGGGTCAGCGGATGGGGGTCTGCAGGGGTGGCGGGGAGCTCGGGGTGCTGTGGGCCGGGGAGGTGGGGCTTTCCCAGGCGTGCGCCCTGCCCCAGCTTGGGGCAGCCTCCCCCGACCACGGTGGGGGCACCCTCGCTGACTGTGCTGCTGCGTCTCTGGGGCCGCAGGCGCCCCTGTCCCCACAGAGCCTCCTGGAGGCCCCCTCCGGAGCCCCTGCCCCCCACCACTGCCTCCTGCTAAAAAGCCAGATTTTTCTGCTACTTGCGCTGCTTTTAATCCATAGGAAGTCAATTTTCCGCTCATATATTAGTTCATTTTATATTTTCAAATTGATTCGACTACACATTGATTTCCTGTTGTGGCATTGTGTCCTGAGCAAGGATTACGCGCTGGGGAAGTGGAGACCAGTGGCTCACGGAGGGTGCTCTGCGCCCGAGAGCTCTTATCTTGAAAAGGGAGAGTCCAATTTTATTGAAACAGCTAAAATCCCGCTTAATTGAATTTTTTTTCCTTTAAGATGTACAAGCTTAGAGACTTTTGCTTTCCAATTCAACTCAGGCTCCACGGCGTTTAAATTTCCAGACCCCATAAAGACCTTTATGAAAAAGACCCGCAAACATTGTGTTTCCGAGCAGAGCCGCCCCGGCTGGAGCGCGGCATCAATATTCCGAGGGGACCCTGGGTCCCGTACCGTGCGTGCCTGCGACTCCTGCGGGAGGCTCCCCCAGGCGCACCAGGGTCCCAGCCCTGGGGCAGGAGCGGCCGCCGGGGGCTGAGCGCTAGGCCAGACCCCCCGCCTCCTGGCCCCCTCTCGGGGCTGGGTCTCCCCCACCCCCAGATGAGACAGCGAGGGATCCCGAGGACTATGGCTCGATGCACACCTCATCTCCAGGAGTCTCAGGCCCCCCGAATCGGGGGCTGCCTGCCCTTGGCCGGGACCCTCCTGGGGACACAACCCCCACCTCGCCTGGATCCTCCTGGCGTTGTAACCCCCCCCCCCACCTCGCCTGGGCCTTCCTGGGTACACAGCCATCCCCCTCTTCAGCCTGGACCCTCCTGGGGTCATGACCCCCCACCTTGGCCTGGATCCTCCTGGGATCATGATCCCTAGCTTGCTGGACCCTCCTGGGGACACAACCTCTCTTCATCCTGGACACCCCTGGGGTCATGACCCCCTACCTCGGCCTGGACCCTCCTGGGGTCATGACCCCTCACCTTGGCCTGGACCCTCCTGGGGGTCCCCCCCCCCACCTCGCCTGGGCCTTCCTGGGTACACAGCCATCCCCCTCTTCAGCCTGGACCCTCCTGGGGTCATGACCCCCCACCTTGGCCTGGATCCTCCTGGGATCATGATCCCTAGCTTGCTGGACCCTCCTGGGGACACAACCTCTCTTCATCCTGGACACCCCTGGGGTCATGACCCCCTACCTCGGCCTGGACCCTCCTGGGGTCATGACCCCTCACCTTGGCCTGGACCCTCCTGGGGTCATGACCCCCCACCTCGCCTGGACCCTCCTGGGGAGACAACCCCCACCTCAGCCTGGATCCTCCTGGGGTCATGACCCTCCACCTTGGCCTGGACCCTCCTGGGGGATGGGGGAACTGGTGGTGTGGACGGGGCAGAGGCCGCCATGGGAGTTTAAACTGGGGTCCTTGAGTGGTCTGTTCTGTGTGGGCTCCATCCACCCCTTCCTTCCTCCTTCAGCAGGCTTTTCTGGGGCTGCCTCTGGGGTTCTGAGATGTCCCCAGC
The DNA here is from genome assembly GCA_006408675.1 of Madoqua kirkii. Lineage (NCBI taxonomy): Eukaryota > Metazoa > Chordata > Mammalia > Artiodactyla > Bovidae > Madoqua > Madoqua kirkii. The sequence continues at coordinate 3,199 of SJYC01060647.1, read as the reverse complement.
CCTGAGGGAGCAGACACCAGGGTCCCCCAGGGCTGGCGGGGCCCAGAGCAGGGGTGGTCAGCTCCGGGGTCACTGCCGAGCCGCAGGCCGCGGGGGAGGTACGTGGTCCTTGGAGGGCACCGCTTCTGCCCCATGCCCCTGGGTGGCCTCCGCCTCCTCCCCAGCGATCGCCCGGCCCTCCCCTCCCTCGTCCCCAGTCATTTCCCTCCAGTTCGTGTCTGTCACGCTTGCTCCCACACCGGGCGCCCCTTCCGCCACCTGGTGTGGGTGGGCCTCTTTCCACGTGGCTGAGTGAGTCCTCAGGGCGGCCCCCAGGAGGACCTTTGCCAGCCCCAGCCGGGGGCTCGTGGCTGTGGCAGCGGGGCCTCTGAGGACCGTGACCCAGCCCTGCCCGCTCCCGCCTGCTCCTGTTCCCCAGGCCTCCCCGTGCGCGTCTGAACACGAGGAGGGCCCGCTCGGCCAGTGGTCAGAGTGCATTTTAATGTGGACTGTGATTCCGGGGCAGCAGAAAAATGAGTGTGAGAAGTCTATGAATTATTACAAACGCGCTCCATCTCCGCGGCCGCGCGGCGGGCCCTGGGCTGGAAAGCCTTTTTCTCTCGTGTTTAAGTTAGCGTGGAAGATGGAATAGTCACAGAGACGCACTGGCCACTCCAACCTGTTATTGCCGCTCTGAGTCCCTATAAATACTTTTCTGATTTATAGCCTCGCTCTGCTTTATAAATGGAAAACCAGAAATACCTCCAAGAGCAACTTTTCGAAGCCTGCGGGGTCCCTGCCCGTCCACATTCGCTGGGGGGAGGTGCCCGCTGGGAGCCTGAGGCTGGACTCCGCCCGGGTCCGCACAGACGGGCGTGTACACACGTCAGGGGCGCCACAGCCTCTGCAGGCTGTGTCCTAGAGGGAGGCTGGTGTTCTTGGTGTCCAGGGCCCCCGGGCCACCTCTCAGCTCCCCAGCACCGCTGAAGGCCAGCAGCCCACCTGGTGCCGCGGAGCCGCCCCTGAGAGATGGGCACAGCGCCCCCATGTCTGGGCTCGCGGAGCTGCCCCTAAAAGATGGGCACAGCGCCCCAGCGCCCAGCCTTGAGCCGATGAGCGAGGCGACTCTACTGCCCTGCGGTGTCCAGTCTGGTGCCAGGCACAGAGCTGGCTCAGGGGACGCCAGCCCCGACTCTGGGTATTACGGTCACTCAGAGTGACGGGGAGCCTGAGTCTCCTGGAGGCCCGGTCCCTGTCCCCAGTCACGTAGGCACCGCAGTAGGGCCGGGAGCCACGGGCTGCATCCCCTACCCCAGCCAGCTGCGCGGGGCCCACCTGGGGGTTGGTACCCAGAGCCACCCCAGTCCCGGGGCTATTCTTTTTGTTTTTAATTGGAAGATAATTGCTTCATGGTATCGTGAGGGCCTCTGCCACACACCAGCAGGGACCAGCCATAGGTACACACATATCTCCTCGTCTTGAACCTCCATCCCACCGTCCACCCTGCCTCACCCCCGGGCTGTGCTTTACGACGTTGCTGGTTGCGGGGAAACTCATGTGGGGTTAAAGAACTCAAGGCCTTGGTCTAGCTCTGTGAAGCCTGGAGTCATCTGGAGACCATGAGCCTCTTGATGAGAAGCGCGCCTCTGTGTTACGAACCAGAAAGTCACGGCCCATCAGGCCGGGGAGCGGGGCTGAGGCGCCTCTGCGGTCCTGACTGCAGACGTGGCGTTTCCAGTTTCCAGATGGCGAGTCCGCGGGGACCGCATGCCCTTGGCGGCTGCCTGGCTGCTCCCCGCAGCCTCCAGCCTGCACCCGCTGAGGCTGCGAATGAAAGTGTTAGTTGCTCAGTCGTGTCTGGCTCTTTCCGACCCCACGGACTGCAACCTGCCAGGCTCCTCTGCCCATGGGATTCTCCAGGCCCGAACACTGGAGTGCATAGTTTCTCCCTTCTGAGGGGATCTTCCCCACCCAGGGATGGATCCCAGGTCTCCCGCATTGCAGGCGGATTCTTTACTGTCTGAGCCCCTAAGGCTGCAAGGGAACAGAGGGGGTGACTCTCCTGGGGCCGGATGTGGCTGTCTGGGAAAACAACTTGATCTAGAATGTGGGTTGGCCTTGGCGGAAGGCCCGGGGCGCAGCAGTCCCTCTGTCTGCCTGGAGGGGCCCCTCTGCGCTTGAGGCCGCGCTGCTCCTGCCACACACCCACAGCAGGGCCAGCCCTGGGGATGGAGGTAGGATTGCGGCCTCCAGGTCAGACAGAATCCTCACAGCCATGAGCAGAAGTGCGGGGTGCCCAGCGGGGACGCAGCCCAGGGCTGGGGGCAGACCTGGAGCTAAGACCCAGACCTCACTGGGCATCACCCCGTACAGTGAGGCCGAAGCCCCGGCCACCCCGATGGTGCGGGCCCCAGGCGGCCGGGGTGGCCAGCTGGTGCCCCGTGCTCCCAGGGGGACAGGCTGTGTAGCCCCAGGGAAGGCACGGTGAGCCTGGGATCGCGTGTGGACCCCACCCCACCGCCCAGGCCCACACCCTCTCCTCCCACTTCTCACCGTCCAAACAAGAAGGAATCATGTTCTAGGACAGCTGGGGCTGGAGCGGGCGGCCAGCTGGGCGCTGCGGTGTTGCCAGCCTCGGGGAGGGGGAGGACGGGGCTGTGCTGGGGGACCCAGGCCCCTCCAGGCTTTCCTTCCTGCCCTCTTCCTCTCAGTAGACGGGAGGCAGGGAGGAGACGGCCCTGTTCTGCCCGGGCCTGGGGCTGGGGCAGTATTGCCTGAGGCCAGCCCAGCCAGGGGGCAGGGTCTGCACAGTGTCTGAGGGTCAGTGGTTTGGAGACAGAGCCGTCTGCCACGAGGGGCAGCCTCTGACCAGGTGTGACCAGGGGAGGCAGGGCGGCCACCTCAGCACGGCTCTGGCTCGGGCGGGAGAGGGGCGCCCACTGCCAGCTGCTGCCAGGACACTTCACCCCAGAGCTGCGGTTTTGCCTCCAAGGACAGGGGAGCCTTGGGGCAGCTGCAGGAATGGGCAGGGCGAGACTGGACTCCAAGCTGCCGAGCAAGGAGCGAAGGACTGAGGCTGCTCACTCTGGAGAACAGCTCACCTGAGAACAAGTGAGAGCTGCCCAGGGCTGTCCACCCCCCCACCCAGCACCCAGCCGTCCAGCCAGCACTCAGCACCCACCCAGCACCCAGCCGTCCAGCCAGCACTCAGCACCCACTC
>SJYC01060646.1:0-21623 GCA_006408675.1 Madoqua kirkii | reverse complement strand
GGAGGATGGAGAGGAGGAGGGTGAGGAGGATGAGGAGGGGGGCAGGGAGGGGGATGGAGGAGTACAGGGAGGAGGAGGATGGAGAGGAGGAGGGTGAAGAGGGCAGGGGAAGAGGGCAGGGAGGGGGACGGAGAGGGGGATGGGGAGGAGGACAGGGGAGGAGGCCATCACAGTGATTCAGTTCGGGGCCGGTGATGCTGGCTGAGGGTGGGCAGAGGAGAGAGGATGAGGTTAGCCCCGGTGCCCTTGGTCCCTGTCCTCCACCAGGCCTGGCAGCTCCCTCCCTCTCTACAGCCCAAGGCTGGGCAAGTTCTGCCCTCCATCAAAGCCCCCGTGAGGCCCAGGGACCACCTCTGAGACCCCAGAGGCCTGACTCTGCGTCCTGCCGGCCTCTGACCGGGCACGCTCTCAGCCGGCTTCTCCCACCTCTCACCTTCTTCCTGGGCAGCGGCTCTCCTGCTCAGCCCCCGCCAGCGGCATCGCTCCAGACCCAGTGGGGTTTGCTGACCATGGGGCCCTCAACTCACACTTGTCTTGGAGGGGGTGGGCTTTCGTCAAATAAGCTGCCATGAGTTTCATGGAAAGTTCTGCCCCCGGACAACCGGGTGGCCCTGGGAAGCAGGCCTGGCTGGCCGCCTTCTCACCCCTCACTGCGTGCCCAGTCTCCCCTGCAGCCCTCCCAGCCTGCCCCCGTGTTGATGACCACTGGCATCGGGGACTGTGTAAGGCATGCCTGCTCAAGGGCCCAGGATAAGTTTACGGCTCAGGCTGGACCGGGTGTAACAATCCGATTTTCATGGCCCTCGTCACTATCCGCTTGCTGGCTAGGAGGCCGAGTCCAGCTGCACGGGGCAGTGGGAGGGCAAGTGCTGGCCCCGGGAAGCCTGGCTGTGCACGGCCTCCTTCCCGCGGTGGGGCCTCCACTGTCCCACCCAGGGCTGAGCTCAGATCAAGTTACAGCTCCGATGCCACGAGAAAATGTTCTTTTCTCAGCTATTTCATAAATCATCGGTTCCCACATTTAAGAGTCAGACAAGTCTGTGCCGTGGGAAGGGCCCTGGTGGAGGGCTCCTTGTGCTTGGGGCAGGCTGCAGGGTCGCCCTGCGGCCCTCGGAACCACGGCGTCGGGTCGGCCAGGGAAGAGGGTGCGGGTTGTGCCAGACCCCAGGTCCCAAGGAGCAGTGGTCAGCTGGCGCCACAGTGGTGCCCTCTGCTACTAGCTGTCCCTGGTGTCGCAGGGGTGGGGTGGGACTGCTGGTAACTTTGCTGGGTGCCCAGGTGGCTCTAGTGGCAAAGAACCCTTCTGCTGACGCAGGTTCAGTCCCTGGGTCGGGAAGATCCCCTGGAGGAGGAAATGGCAACTCACTCTGGTGTTCTGGCCTGGAGAATCCCATGGACAGAGGAGCCTGGCAGGCTGCAGCCCACGGGGCCACACAGGGTTGGACATGACTGGGCGACTCAGCATGCCCCCTGAGGAGGGCCAGGGCGCTGCCCAGTCCCCATACCCGCCGGGTCCCCGGCTTCATCCCACACAGGAGACGGCCAGGGGCACCGAGCAGCCTGTCTTTGTGGGAATGGTTCTCGGGGGAAGCCGCCACGCAGGCCAGGGCCTGAGACCACCACCAGGGGCCAGGGGGTCGGCGCAGCCCAGGTGTCCGCCAGCCGGCACTTGGATGGCGGTGCAGCCTGTCTGTACTGGGAACAGCACCACCTTGCAAGGACCCAAGGCAGAGCAGGCCACAACCTCGGGCTGGACATGCAGGACCGCATGTGGAGACAACACGGGTGGGGGGGTCACCCAGGTGTGACACTGTCCAGCCTGTAGGGACAGAAGCAGGCTGGTTGCGGGGTGACTAGGGTGGGTGCTGATGGGCTGGGGTTTGTTTTGGGGGTGACTGGGTTGGATGTTGATGCGGTGGGGTTTGTTTTGGGGGTGACGGGTGGGTGCAGAGAGGGAGCGGGGCTGTGTGCCCGGGGCTGTGTGCCAGGGGCTGTGTGCCCGGGGCTGTGTGCCGGGGCTGTGTGCCCAGGCCCGGGGCCCACAGGCTGGAGCGTGGCCGCACCGGGCTTCCCAGGGTCCAGGGCTTCGGCCCCCGCGGTGCGGCACCCTGGGGAACATAGTGGGCCCAGGGCGGCTATGGCGGGGAGACCGTCGGAAAGGCCTGGATCAGTCAGGGCCACGGCTGTGGGCCGCGTGGCTTCCTCTGGGTCCTAGGGCTGGGGCGCCTGGGCCCGGGTGTTCTCGGCGTCGGGCACACAGGCCTGTCGGGGGCCTGGGACGGCCCCTGGTCCCCGTCACTCTCAGGCGTGGATCTGAGAACAGGCCCCCAGCCTGCGTCCTGCCAAGGCGCCTCGTGCTGGGAGGAGGCGGCGGAGACTCAGGGCTGCTGCTGATGGCTAGACGGGAGCATGCCAGCCTGTGTGGGGCCAGCGTGTGAGCTTCATCAGCAGCGCAGGGCTGGACCCCAGGGCCGCCGGAGGACGGCAGAGAAGGCCCCCTGCCCCCCAGGCGGGCAGAAGCAATGCCTCCTCCAGGCCCGCAACGGGGCGGGCGCGGGGCATAATGGCCAGGAAGCCTGCAGCCTCGCGGGCCGCCCGCCGCGTAACGGAGCTCTGACGGGGATGACTCCGGCCGAGCTAATCGAAGCTGAAAAGGTGGAATCAGCGTGCGTCCTCTCCTTTCGCCGCCTTCATCAATCCCGCTAACTGGGTTTGAGCTCCGCTCGGCGAGGGGAAATTAATATGTAAGACGCTGAGGCCTGAGGAGGCCGCGGGGCCACGGCCGGGCTTGCGGCAGGGCAGGCGCCGGGCCACCGACCTGCAGCCTGGGGAGGGCACCGCCCACCACCCCTGCCCCCGCCCGTCATCAATTCAATTACCGCCAGGCTCATGCATATTCAGGGCCCGGCCCAGGGAAGGGGGCGCCAGACAAAGGCGTCTGCACTTACCCAGTAATAAGTTTCATTTGGAGCAGGTTTGAAAACAATTCCCCGTCACATTTGTCCCTGTCAGATCACATTATTCGCAAATGAAGTTCACAAAGTATCAATTCAATTTCAATGAGGCGCCTCGGCGGGGCTCTGGCTAGGGCCGCGTCCCCACCGGGCTGGGACAGCTTGGCAGTCAGAGGTAATCAAAGGCTGGCCCGCGGTAACACTTTCCATTTCACCCCTTTTGTGCACATCTGTTCCTGGATAATCCCATTTTCTACACTTCCAAATCACTGAAGACGGCGGGCAGGGAGGGAGGGGCCGCCACCCCTCCAGCCCACCCCCGGTGCTGGGTGCCTCTGCCCACAGCGGAGGGCCCTGGGTCTAGCAAGCAGCTCCTCCCCGGGCCCTGGGCGCTTGGCTCTGCAGGTCAGCCTCTGGCCCCCTCAGCCCCTCCCCATGTACCTCGGCTCTGAGGGTCCTGCAGAGACCCTGCTGAGAGACCACCCCGCGACCCCCTGGGCTTGTCTCCATCCGCCGGGCCCCCTCCCTGCCTACTTGATTGCCGTCCCTTCCGGTCCTGTGTCCTGTCCCATACCTGGACCCGGAGCGGGAAGGTGGGCAGGAAGAGGGGAGGGGATGGTGGGAGGTGGGGCTGGGGGCTGGCAGCTCTCTGACCGTGCTCCTCGATGGTAATGGCGCCCCCCCCCAGCACCCAGCAGGGTGCCCTGCGGTGGCCCAGGCCCCTCCCCTCTGCTCCGGACACCCTGCCTGCACCCCAGGCCCCTGGCCCTTGGGCCCTCGTAGCTCAGTATCTCGGTGAGGGCCCATCGCTTCCCCTTCCACTGCCTCTGCAGGGATGGATGCCTCCCCTCCCCGCTGCAGTCCCAGGCCACAAGGGGCTCCCTGGGGGCAGAGCAGTGGAGTGAACCTGCTCAGGCACCTCCAGTGGGGTCAGATTCTGCCTCCCACAGCCCGGGGCTGCCCCTCTGTGTTGAGGAAGCGCGGCTGGGGCAGACGCCCACCAGCGGGGAGTGACAGGCCGCTCACCACACCTCTGGGCCCAAAAAGGACAGTCCTTCCCAGGCCCGACTGGGCTGGGCCTCACCAAGACTTCAGACCCCAGGTGAGCCCCAGGGAGCCAGGGAGCAGACATCAGAGACCGGGGCAGGAGGCTGGCCCCAAATCTGAGCGTCTGGGGCACGCCTTCGTGGCGCTGACCGCAGCCACACAGGGCGGCTCTTGGGCTGCCCGCTGGGGTCTGACGCGCCCCTGGGGCTGTCCCGGAGGCCAAGCCCCAGCCGGGGGACTGGCAGAGCAGGAGGGAGGGGTGTGGTGGCCCCTGGCGCGGTGCAGCTCCTGGGCACACAGGCACCCATGGCCCGCCTGCGCGCCTGAGCTGGGCTGGTTTTGCATGCCAGGCAGGTGTGGGCCCGCGTGGGGGCCGTGTCTGCGGGGCCTGTGCACGTGCAGGCAGTGAGCGTGAGCCCTGGGTGTGTGCATGTGTGCACGCCTGTGCCTTTCACAGTGGCCCTCACGCCCCGCCCGTACAGGGCAGCGGCTGCAGCAGGCGTCTGAGGTCCTGGCTGTTCAGGGTGAGACGGCCCCATCTTTCTGCCTCTGGGGCCTTGGCTGTTCAGCCCCTCCCCACAGGCCCAGGCCGGTGCCCTGCTCCAGGAGGTCACAGCACTGCCAGGCCAGCTCTGCTGGACTGATGCTGCTTGGAGACCCTGCCTGTGGGGTGTAGGGGGCGGACCCCAGGCACTGGGCTCTCTGTGCCTGAGGGTCCCTGGTTCCTGTCTCCGCCCACTGATGAGGGCAGGCCTCAGAAATGGGAGAAAATTACTCTCTCGTAGAATTTGTTTGCCTGCATTTTTAAATCAATGATTTTTAGAACAGTTTTGGGTTCTCAGAGCATCAAGCAGGTGTACAGAGATTCCCACTCACCCCACCTCCCCTGACAGCCCCCCAAGCCTCCTCACCACCAACACAGCCCAGCGGGCAGACCCCCAAGCCTCCCCACCATCAACACAGCCCAGAGGCAGCTTTGGTCTTGATCATCACCTCCCATAGCCCACAGCTTCCACCACGGCCTCCACCACAGCCCCCACCAGGCTCAGGACTGGCGCTGTGCCTCCTGGGGGCCTGGACGACATACAGTGGCGAGTGTCCTCCAGGACAGCATCACTCCGAGCAGGCTCCCGGCCCTAGGACTCCTCGGGGGCCCGCCCCTCTCACCCTCCGCCCCTGGCGACCGCTGCTCCTTGCGCCGTCCCCACGGGTGTCTGCAGATGCCACAGGCGCGGGTCGCAGCGCGCAGGCTTCTGGACCGGCTTCTCCACCGTCATATGCACTGGGGGCTCCTCCACGTCTCTCACGCCCTGTGAGCTCTTGTTTCTAGGTTGAGGTTCCATCGTGCAGCAAGAGGATATCGAGCTTGTAGGAAAGGGGCCTGTGTCCTCGCATCTGTGTCCACAAGGCCAGTGGGAGAGGACTGGCAATTTCGTAGTTTTTCTAGCGAAGGCTGAAACTGCCTCTTACCGTTCATTTGCTAAGTCGTGTCTGACTCTTTGCAACCCAATGGACTGCAGCACATCGGGCCTCCCCGTCCTTCACTATCTCCCTGAGCTTGCTCAAACTCATGTCCATCGAGTCCGTGATGCCATCCAACCATCTCATCCTCTGTCGTCCCCTTCTCCTCTCGCCTTCAATCTTTTCCAGCATCAGGGTCTTTTCCAGGGAGTCTGCTCTTCACGTCAGGTGGCCAAAGCTTCAGCATCAGTCCTGCCAGTGAACTTTCAGGGTTGATTTCCTTTAGGATGGACTGGTTTGAATCATCTCGTGGTTGCCTTAATTTGGCTGCCTCGCCAGGCTATGAGCCCCGGAGACTCTGAGGCAGGCCTGCAGGGGCCTCCGCCCCACAGCACCTGCAGCCAGGGGCCCTTGAGAGAGGGTCTGGCCACATGTAGGTGCTTCACCCTGGGGACAGGGGCCCAGCGCTGGCCTTCCCTTCCCAAGGGACCCATGAGCTTGGGAAGTGGGAGGAACAGGCAGGCCAGGGCCACGTTCTGTGTCGACCCCCGTGAGAGGCATCGGAGGGCCCTGCGTCTCCTGTGGACATCCCCCCTACCCCCGGTTCTGCCCCGGTGCAGGCAGGCAGGGCCGGGGCCCCAGGCCTCCGCCTGTGGCCGCCCAGGCGGGCTCCAGCCATCTTGGCCGGATCGTAACTGGCAATCGGCTCTCTTGATATATTGATCCCGGGGCCAGAGCATGTTGTAAAGTGAGGTGATCATAATGGGATTTAAAGTTATTACGGGCGAAGCCGCAGTAACACACGGTGAGGGCTTGCCGGTGTCATTTACGGCTGAGGAATCGTGGCCGCGGCGGCTCCGCCAGGCCCTCGTGGGGGGGCGCCTCTGGCGTCAGGACCCGCAGGCTGATGGCCGAACACTGAGTCTGCAGCTCAGCTTTCGTTGCCATCTTTTTCTATCAGTAAAACTGCTCCCTTCAAACTCAAGTTGCTCATAACCCGCGGCAAAGCTGACCAGGCTTGGGGGCAGTCTGGGTGAGGTCAGGCTCCATGCACACGTGTGCACGCTTCACTCTCACATGTGCACGCTTCACTCTCACATGTGCACGTGTGTGCACAGGCGTGCACACGCCCTGGCTCCGGCCTGGCTCTCCTCTCTGTCCTGTGGGGATCGAGCGGCGTTTCTTTCTTGCCGGGACCCTGCCGACACACCGGAGCGCCCCACAAGCTCACACCACCTGTTCCTGGGCTCAGCCAAGGTCCCCCATCGCTTCCAGGTGGAGGCTCCGAGAGGCCCTGGGCCGCCAGCACTGAGAACAAGCAGGTCTTTGCAAACACCTTCCTCTGTGCCCCTCTGTGAGCCTCGCCCTACGCTCAACGTGGGGCCCTCAGCACTCTCCGTGGGGAAGCAGAGACCCCCACCAGGCTGGGGGTGATGGACGTGCTGGGCGGGGGACAGGCAGTGGCAACCCCCAGGAGGGGCTGTGGAAGGCCGGGTCTGGGAGGCTTCTCGGAAGAGGTGGCCGGAAGCTGGCTCCAGCGCTGGACCGAAAGCCAGCCGCCTGCACTGTGTCCAGATGGGCGGCTCGTGGGGCCTGAGGCCACCTCTCCCTTGGGCAGCAACCCAGCTGTTCCCACCGCCCACACACCCCGACAGGAGCTCAGTGCTGGAGGGCCTGGATTCCGCAGCCCTCTGTGGCTCCCTCATTGTGCCCCCGTGCCCAGGGACACCCAGAACCCAGCGGCTGCCTGCATGCCTGTCCGCGGGCCCCCTGGCCTCTACACCAGCTGGACACTGGGAACATGGAGATGTATCGGATTCAGCGCGGCAGCCCAGGCGTGAATGCCCGGCCTTTAAAGAGAAGCTTATCTGTAATTAAAATCATGCACAAGTTTTAGAAAGAGCCTGTTTACAACGGGGAAGAAAGCTGATTGTGAAAATGAATAGGGTTCTGTTGGCTGGGAGTGTGTAACTTGGGAATAAATCCCCCTGCGGAGGTGCTGTGCGGGGCTCTTCTCCCCGGTGCTGGCCGCGCCGTCGTCCATGCCGACCTTATCGGGTGCGATCGCACAGGCGGGCCGGGCTGCAGGCTCCCCAGTGGCTGGAGAATTTGCCGCGGATCCCGCTCCTCTGCTTGTGAGCTATAAATTAGCCCAGTTAAAATCAGCGGGACACGCTTATTCCAAGTTTATGTCTCCCTGCAAGCAGATGGTGGAGCTGGCGTGTGGGAAGCAGGTGCATCAGTCACCGGTGTCGGGATTTAGGGCACGCGGACGCTGGTCCTCGCGGAGGGGCCCCGCCTGGACCTGGTGGCAGAAAGGACGTGATTTACGGTGTCCGGGGACTGCCCCGTCCGCTCACTTGGGAGGGGTGTGGCCACGGGTCCGTTCATTGGCAGAGCGGCGACGCATAACCTGGGGCCACCTGGATGCAGAGCCTGCCAGCCCCCGGGTCTGCCTGGGCCCCTCCGTGGCTCTCATTCTGGTGGACGATACTGTGGCCGGCATCCAGCTGTTTTCCTGGGTATTGATTACAATTAAGACCTTGAATTTGATGGAATTCAAATTCACCGGTGGTCCAGTGGTTAAGACTCCAAGTTTTCACTGTCGAGGGCTGGCGTTCGATCCCTGGCCAGGGAACTAAGATCCCGCAAGCTGTACCTGCAGTCAAAAAAAAAAAAAAAAAAAGCATGAATTTTAACTGGAAGATACAGACTTCTTCCCTCCCACAAGGTGGGTCCTTCTAGGATCTGCTCGTGGGCAGGGCCCAGGTGTTGGAGAAGACTCTTGAGAGTCCCTTGGACTGCAAGGAGATCCAACCAGTCCATCCTAAAGGAAACTGGTCCTGCATATTCATTGGAAGGACTGATGTTGAAGCTGAAACTCCAATACTTTGGCCACCTGATGCGAAGAGCTGACTCATTTGAAAAGACCCTGATGCTGGGAAAGATTGAGGGCAGGAGAAGGGGTGATAGAGGATGAGATGGTTGGATGGCATCGCGGACTCAGTGGGCATGAGTCTGAGTGAACTCCAGGAGTTGGTGATGGACAGGGAGGCCTGGCGTGCTGCAGTTCATGGGGTCGAAAAGAGTCAACTGAACAACTGAACAAAAACAGGGCCTGGATGATGGGATCTGTGGCTGGAGAGGCTGGTGGGGAGGGGGGCCGCCCTTGGAGCCTGCGCCTCACTCGCTCGGGCAGTCCCTGCTCCTCCAACCCGTGGTTTTCACAGAAAAGCCCTCCTCCTCGGGGCTCCTGCTGACCCAGAGCCTGAGTGGGCCCTGCTTGGCCGCTGCAGCTCCGTCCCCCAGGAGGACTCAGCAAAGGCTGGGTGAGTTGGCCTTGGCCCCCTGGCTGTGGCGCCAAGAGCACATCTAAGGAAAAAGCAGGTAAACCAGACCTAATTGAAACTAGAGACTTCTGTGCACTGAACGACACCCCAGAGGACGAGAGAAGGCGCGACTCACGCCTGGTGAGGGGCCGGCATCCGCGTGCACGGAGGGGCCTGGAAGCCCCACAGCTGGGAATGAACCCCGCGGAAATGCGGCAAGAGCTGAACGAACACTTCACCAGCGAGGACCCTGCTGCCCTCCGGGCACGCTCTCTCCTCAACCGCAGGGCCGCTGGCGGCTGGAGGAGGGGGTGGGCAGATAGAATGAGCAGCGAGCCCCCTGCCCTGACGGGCGGGTGACGGGTGACAAAGTTGATTAGTAGGTTACATGACAGTATTTTGCTGTTAGGTTGATTTCTTGATACTGATGCTTACATTGTGGTGACCTAAGAGAATACCCTTGTTTTCAGAAAGTTCACAGTGAAGTGTCAATATTTAGAGGGTCAGCATGTCCAAAATATGTATCTATGTGTGTGTGTGTGTAGAGAGAGGGCGCAAAGCTGCATCCAGAGTGAAATCAGTAATAATAAACATACTTAAAGCTAGTCATTTTTCTTGTTTGTTTCTGGATGATCTTTGGCCATGCTGGGTGGCTTGAGGGAGTCTCAGCTCCCCGACCAGGGATTGAACCCAGGCTGTGGCAGTGAAAGTGCCAAATCCTAACCGCTGGGCCACCAGGGAACTCGCTGGTCATATTTTGAAGTAACATTTTTCAGGAGGTGGTGAGTGGTGGGTAATAGACATACATGGAATAAAGCAAACACTGACTCCATACAGAAAGAACCTTTGTCGTCTCAGAGTAAGCAAACATGTCATAAATCCTACAACGCGATGTACTAATTACCCTCAGCAGTTCAGAGCTTTTAGTCACCAAGAGCACCGCCAGGCAGTGAGGATGGCGTCTGCACAGCTCGCCATCCAGGCCTCGCGTCATCACAGCAACAGAGAGCGGCCCCAAACCTACAGGATACCGCCAGACAGTGGGGACCCTCAGCCAACTCGTGAGCACGGGGAGGAGTGCTGGGCGTCATCTGGAGGCTGGCACAGCCCTTCAAGGGCTCCCAGACGGCGCAGTGGGAAAGAATCTGCCTGCAGTGCAGGAGACACGAGACGTGGGCTCCCTCCCTGGGTCAGGAAGATCCCCTGGAGGAGGAAATGGCAACTCAGCCCTGTATCCTTGTCTGGAGAATCCCATGGACAGAGGAGCTTGGCGGGCTGCGTCCACGGGGTCGCAGAGAGGTGGACCCAACTGAGCCTGCTCGAGCACAGCACATCAAAACCGCGATGAGACAGGGCCACGCGTCCCTGCCGGCAGAGAAGGGAAAGCAGACAGCGCCAGGGGAGGCGAGGGCGCGGGGAGGGCTGGCAGGTGCGCCCGTCCTCCAGGGAAGGGGGCCCTGACTTCCCGTGTCCGCAGCTTCCGTGGGGTAGATGCTCCCACTTGGCTGATGTGCCGTCACCAACGTGGGGCCGGGAAGGGACCTGTGCGCGACCCCTGTGAGCCAGCCACCTCTTCAGAGCCCCGGACTCGTACTCGCTGCGGCCGTGTCGCTTGGCACAAGCGTGCTGAGAACAATCGGGCGACACTGATAAAAGCGAAACAGATGCTTCCCCCCTGCACTTCCCGCCAGGTGCATCCCTGAGCAGAAACACACCCGTGTTCACAACAAGACGTGTGCAGGAAAGTTCTCAGCAGCGCTGCCTGGAACAGCCCTAAAGCAGAAATGCCCAGATGGCCAGCAACAGTAGGATGAAAAGTTGTTCGTGAATCGTCACACAATGAGATCATTTCCTCGAGAGACGAACAGCCCCCTGCCACACGCAGCACCACCAGTGAGATTCCTGCACGAAGCGGGAAGACACGCTCCCTGCGCGAGTCTCCTGTACGGAGCTGCAGACAAGCCAGTGAACTGTGGGGCTGGCAACCAGGACACAGGCCGCCTGCGGGGAGAACGGAAGTGCCTGGGAGGTGCCACTGGGTGGCTGGTGGCATTCTATTTCTTGAGCTAGAGATGGACACATAGATTTAATTTTGTGACAGTTGAGAAGTATGGTTATATTTTTATGTACTTTTAAAACTATGGTTTAATTTTAAACTGTTTGAAAAATCATGGAAATTTCTATTCTCTAACAATAATTAATCCTAAAAGGAAATTAAGACAATTCTATTTACAGTAGCACCAAAAGGAATAGACATGTAGGAATAAACTTAATCAAGGAGGTAAAAGATTTATGTTTTGAAAACTACAAAAGATTGCTGCAAGAAATTAAGGAAGACATAATAAATGTGAAGATATCTCACATTCATGGATTAGAATATTCATTATTGTTAAGATGACTATACTATCCAAAACAGTCTATAGGTATAGTACAATCCCCATCAGAATTTCAACAAGACTTTGTGCAGGAATAGAAAATTTCATCCTGAAACTCATATGGAACCTCAAGGGACCCCAGTACTCAAATCTTGAAAAAGAAAAACAACGTTGTAGGACTCACAGGTGGTGCTTTCAAAACTTATCACAAGCCAGCGTAAAGACAGAAACACAGACCAGCGAGCCCGGGGCCAGAGGAGGGCCCCACGCAGCGGGCCTCCAGCAGGCGCCAGGGCCGCCCGACGGGGCAAGGAAAGGACAGCCTTTCCGAAGGAGGAGGCCGAGGGGCCTGCATCCCCCTGGGCCTGTTCGGTGCCGGTGTGCTCTGAACAGTGGACTCAGCCCTGCGCTCCGTGTCTATGGAAGCCAGCACCGGCAGAAGGACAAGACCCCCTCCGGACAAAGGAACCTCGGAGTCGTATCTGGGTTACTCATCACCTGAGAGAAAGCAGATGCTGATCAGCCCTGTCTCTGGACAGGTCATAATTATTTTCTGTACTTATCGGAGTATAACCTCGGGCCTATGGATTAATGCCCTGTTGTCTGACTGCTTGAGCGCATGACGGGTGGGTGACGGGCTATTGTGATCAGATCTACCTCTCTTTGTCTATGCAAGTTTCAAGGAATTTGGGAAGATGGGTTTGAGCAGGTACACGCAGGGTATAAAAGATTTTCACAGAAGCTGGTCAGGGCCCTTGGGTAACAGGAGACTGCCTTGGGCCTGCCGCTGTAATCCGCTGTTCTTCACTCTCTGCATCATCCTTCTGAGTTTGTTTCCCGGAATGCGGTGCTGGGAAATCTGGATAGACACGTGTAAACCAGACCCTTACCTCACATCAAATACAAAAGTTAACTTGAAATGGGGCTTCCCTGGTGGCGTAGGGGATAAGATTCCACCTCCAGTGCAGGGGACACAGGTTCAATCCCTGCTCCGGGAACGCCCCACGTGCCGAGTAGCCACGCAGCCCGTGGCCACGACGCTTGAGCCTGGACTGTGGAGCCCGGGAGCTGCAGCTGCTGAAGCCCCCACGCCTAGGGCCTGTGCTCTGCGGTGAGAGGAGCCACCGCCGCGAGAAGCCGTGCTCCGCCGCCGGAGAAAACCCTTGAGCCCCAGCGAGGACGCAGCCCAGCCAGAAACAAGCTGAGGCGGCGACCAGTCCAGAACCTGGGATGGACCAAGGGCCTGAGGGAAGTGAGGCGTGCTCGTCGCTCAGTCCTGTCCAGCTGTTTGCGACCCCACAGACTGTAGTTCGCCAGGCTCCTCCGTCCGTGGACTTCTCCAGGCCAGAATACTGGGGTGGGTGGCCATTTCGTTTCCTAGGGAAGCTCCCCGAAGCAGGGATCAAGCCTGGGTGTCCTGCACTATAGGCAGACTCTTTACCGTCTGAGTCACCAAGGAAGACCCTCAAGGACCTAAAGTAAGAGCTAAAACCACAAATTGTTAGAAGGGCGCAGAGGGGAAACTTACGACTTCAGATTTGGCGGATTTCCCACTGGGTGATTTCTCATTTTGGATACGACACCAAAAGCTCAAGCAAGGAGAAAAATGAATGGGATGTAATCAAAATTAAAACTTTTACACATCCAAGGACATTATCAAGAGAGTGAAAAGGCAGTCCAGAATGCAAGAAAATAATCGCCGATTATTTATCAAGTAAAGGATTAATATCCAGGATACGTAGAGAACTCTTAAAAATTCACAACAATTACTAATGGGAGCTCTCTGGTGACACAGCGGAAAATAATCCACCTGCCAGGGCAAGGGTCATGGGCCTGACTCCGGGCCCAGGAAGGCTCCCTGTGCCGTGGGGAAGCTGAACACGTGCTGCAGCGACTGAGCCCCGCACGCCTAGGACCACTTCCGGGTATAAATCCCAAGGCACGGAAAGCAGGGCAGGCCTGCACACTCCCGTCTGCAGCAGCAGCAGCTCTCGCAAGAGCGGGACCTGCCCATGGACGGGTGAGTGCGGTCCGTCCACACAGGGGGCTCAGAGCCACATTCAGCCGCAGAGGACGGGCTCCACGCCCCACGTTTAGGAGATCGGTCGCAGAGACAGACGGAGAGCGGCGGGGGCCAGGCACTGCAGGGCGGCGGCGTCTGTTTGAAGGGGACGGGCTCCAGCCTCACGCTGCGGAGGCTCTGGGGGTGGCCGGCGGCCAGGGCTGCACAGCAACGTCTTCAGGGCACCGAGGTGCCCCTGGAAAGTGGCTCAGAGGATACACTTACGCCGTGTGTTTCCCTGCAGAGAAGAAGCACGGAAACAAGTCGTCCGGTGTGAACTGTGCTTGTCTGAGTCTCGTCGGGAGCAGGACCCACCCAGGGTCAAGCAGGGCAGCCCGCTGTGAAGGGTCACTCATGATGACTGCAAGAGCGGGGGCTCCCGACCCCCAGGGCTGAGGGGGCCCACCTCCTGGGCGAAGGACGCCTCCTCGGAGCTGGCCTCAGGTGGGCACAGAGGACCCTGGGCGCTCGAGGCCAAGAGGGGCGGGAGGGGAGACGGGCCAGACGTCCCTTACACGCGTGTGGCGGAGAGGGGACTGGCTCGGGGTTGGCCTCTGGACGAGTCGGTGAAATGGCAGACTGCAGCACCAGGGGGCCGTGAGCGCCACCACCCCGCAGGGCCCGGAGGCCGGAAGGCTGGCCCAGCGTCCCAGCCAGGGTGGCCCGCTGCTCTGGGCGCGCAGACGGCCGTGCCCCTCCCGGGAGATGGCTGGGCCCCAACAGGAGACCGCAGCGCCCCTCCTGGGGGATGGCCCCGCCCCTCCTGGGGGATGGCCCCGCCCCTCCTGTGGATGGCCCCGCCCCTCCTGTGGATGGCCCCGCCCCTCCTGGGGGATGGCTGGGCCCCCCACTAGGCAGGGCTCTGTCTTGCATGAGAAAGGTAAAGTTACTCTTCCTCTCGCATCTTCAGAAGCTCAGGGAACTTTGTGAATCTGGAGAAAACCAAGGTAAAGGTGAGCATGTCCACCTCCTGGGTCCCAGAAGGCGAGCCTGGGAGGGCTGGTGGACCCGGACGAGAGAGCTGTGGCCACGCTGCCAGAGGGGCCGCATGGAACACAGTGGTGGTGGGGGACAGGGGAGCAGAGACCCCCCCCCCAGCTTCCTGGCTGCGGGGAGCGAGGGTGTACAGGCCTGAGGCGGACATGGAGGCCAGCCTCCCGGCACTGGGCCGCAGGTGGACAGCACTGTCCCGGCCGGGGCCCCAGGAGGCTGCCGTGGGCCCAGGGAATCAGCCCCAGCTCAGCCCTGGGGCTGATGACCTGCTGATGAATAGGGTGCTGGGCAGACCAGGTGGGAGACTACACGGCGTCCAGCGGGGAGGGCTGCTGGCGACCACCACTTGGCAGCCGGCCCTGCCTGGCCCACGCTGCCCTCACTGGGCGCGAGGTGACCTTGTAGCCGCTGGTCTGGGTGGGCGCCTCCCACCGAGGCTGGCCTGTCTGCTCCAGGTCCCTGCCCCACCGCTGGACCCTCACCCGTCACCCCGGCCCCTTGTCCATCCTTCAGTTCCCTCACCACGCCTCTTTACTCTGCCCCGATCTGTGATTCTGTCTACTGCCACCAGCCTCTAGGTCCCTGTTGTCGTCCCCTCCTCCAGGAGTCCCTCCTGGTGGTTTCCTGCTGCTGCCCTGAGCAACCCCTCTCAGCCTTACTGTGCTCAGAGCAGAGAAGACCTTCCCATGTGTCTGAGTAATGCTGAGAAACGGTTGAATCAAGAACGGAGACACTGGCTCCTTCCTGGAGATACTAGCGGCCGCTGACTTCAGGCCAGAGTGGGGAGCTTCCAGCCTCGGGTCCGGGCCCAGAGAGGTGGGCAGGGGTTGGAGCAGGGCCTCCCTTAGAGCTGCCGAGGGTCCCCCCAGGTGCGAGCCGGTGGGGCCTGGGCTGCAGGTGGCTCTGTGACTGAGTGCAGGCAGCCGCTGCCAGTTCATCCCGGGAAGGACGAAACGCCCAGCTTCCCTCGTCCTCACTGTGAGGGCCAGGAACACTGCGGGGGGCGGGGGCTCGGTCTCTTCACTGGGAACAGTCCTGGGGGCTGTTGCCTCTCTGGATTCCCGCTGTCCCCGGGGGCCCTGCGGACATCAGGGGGAGGAGGGCTGTCGGTGTGCAGAGGCTGCTCCGCTGCGGCTGACCCTGGGCCTTCTCTGGATCCAGAGCCCCCAGCTTGCCTCACCCAGTGCCCGTGTCCACTCCCACCGTGCCCGGGAGGCCTCCAGTGCCAGGATCTGGCCTGGGTCTTCTTTGGCCTGGGTGCTTGGATCCCTGTCGGCACCCAGTAGGGGTTCTGTCTGGCCCAGGTCCTTGGGCGCATGTTGAGGGGATGCTGTTGGACCAGCATTAACTTTTAATTTCGAATCTCCAGGCAAAGCACAATGGACTTTTGACATACAAATATTAAAAATTAAATTTCCCGAGTTCATTATCTGATAATTAGAACTAAATAACATCTTAACTGAGAGGCCAGCCCCACACAGATCAAGTCAGTTCCATTTAAGATTCCATTAGACCAGTGTCGGAGCCGTAAGTAATGGACCATAAAATTTAATTTGGAAATGATCTCGCGCCGTGATGGAGCGATAGCGCTCACAAAGGAGCGGGTGCGCGGGCGGCCGGGCTCGCGAGCAGGCGGAATTCAAAGGGACCCGCCGCCACGGCCCAGAAGAACATGTGTTCAGCGCCTTCTCCTTTCTCGGGCCCTGCAGGTATTTAAAAGTCAGAATTGACCAGTGTAGCTCCGTGTAATTACAAAGATCCCCTTATCGGAGTCTATTTGCAGGCGCAGAAAGAAAAGGCCGTGCTGGCGTCTCGCGGCTCATTTACATGCGCCCGGATCCGCACCTTAATCACAGGGGATTCAGTCGCACTCGGGCGGTTCTGTCCTCCCATCTCAGCCCTGGCCACCTCGCCGCTCGCCACAGGCGGGCATGGTCATGGCCTTCGGCGGCCGAATGCACCTGCCCATCTGGAGGAAGCCTCCCCAGCCCCCTTGGCCCCCTCAGCTCCCACAAAAGGGGCTGAAAGTGGCCAGATTAGTCCAGCATCCCACGGACTCGGGACAGCCACGCCTCACGGGACCCAGGCATTGGGGTCCACCTGGCCCGTGAATCTCGGATGCAGGGTCAGCAGGCCCGAGACCTGCCCTCCCCCGAGGCATCACCCGGAGCCTGGTCCAGCCCCCAGTATCCCCTGCCATCCCCAGACCCATTCTCGGCTCTGCGTTAAAGCTGCGTGAGTGTCGGGCAGAACCTTCTGGAAAGCCTCTCCTGGAGTGCAGTGATGCCCTGGAGTTGGGGGAATCTCCGAGGCCCCGAGGGACCCAGGCTCACTTAGGCCTGGCCTTGCCTCACCAAGGACCGACCGCAGACACGTGACTCAGACCCCAAGAGCCCCGTTGGTAGTGACCCGCTGGTCACACGCAGGACCCGATTCCAACCCCGGTCTAAGGCTGGTGGCGTCCACCATCCTCTGACTCTGTGTCCCAGCCAGGCACCCAGGTGTGTCAGCTTCCGGGAGCCGTGGGGCGGGCCAGGGGCGGGGCCTCAAAGTGGGGCCGTGGGCGGGGCTGTGGGCAGGACCTCAGAGTGAAATAATGGGCGGGGCTGTGGGCGGGGTCTCAGAGTGGGGTCTTGGGCGCAGCTCGTGGAGGATGAGGAGGACACTGTGGCCTCCTGGAAGGAGCCCTGGCCGTGCAGGGCTGTCCAGCAGCCCGGGGCATACACCACCGGGGACCTGTCTCTTATACACATCTCCAGGATCTGGCCTGGGTCTTCTTTGGCCTGGGTGCTTGGATCCCTGTCGGCACCCAGTAGGGGTTCTGTCTGGCCCAGGTCCTTGGGCGCATGTTGAGGGGATGCTGTTGGACCAGCATTAACTTTTAATTTCGAATCTCCAGGCAAAGCACAATGGACTTTTGACATACAAATATTAAAAATTAAATTTCCCGAGTTCATTATCTGATAATTAGAACTAAATAACATCTTAACTGAGAGGCCAGCCCCACACAGATCAAGTCAGTTCCATTTAAGATTCCATTAGACCAGTGTCGGAGCCGTAAGTAATGGACCATAAAATTTAATTTGGAAATGATCTCGCGCCGTGATGGAGCGATAGCGCTCACAAAGGAGCGGGTGCGCGGGCGGCCGGGCTCGCGAGCAGGCGGAATTCAAAGGGACCCGCCGCCACGGCCCAGAAGAACATGTGTTCAGCGCCTTCTCCTTTCTCGGGCCCTGCAGGTATTTAAAAGTCAGAATTGACCAGTGTAGCTCCGTGTAATTACAAAGATCCCCTTATCGGAGTCTATTTGCAGGCGCAGAAAGAAAAGGCCGTGCTGGCGTCTCGCGGCTCATTTACATGCGCCCGGATCCGCACCTTAATCACAGGGGATTCAGTCGCACTCGGGCGGTTCTGTCCTCCCATCTCAGCCCTGGCCACCTCGCCGCTCGCCACAGGCGGGCATGGTCATGGCCTTCGGCGGCCGAATGCACCTGCCCATCTGGAGGAAGCCTCCCCAGCCCCCTTGGCCCCCTCAGCTCCCACAAAAGGGGCTGAAAGTGGCCAGATTAGTCCAGCATCCCACGGACTCGGGACAGCCACGCCTCACGGGACCCAGGCATTGGGGTCCACCTGGCCCGTGAATCTCGGATGCAGGGTCAGCAGGCCCGAGACCTGCCCTCCCCCGAGGCATCACCCGGAGCCTGGTCCAGCCCCCAGTATCCCCTGCCATCCCCAGACCCATTCTCGGCTCTGCGTTAAAGCTGCGTGAGTGTCGGGCAGAACCTTCTGGAAAGCCTCTCCTGGAGTGCAGTGATGCCCTGGAGTTGGGGGAATCTCCGAGGCCCCGAGGGACCCAGGCTCACTTAGGCCTGGCCTTGCCTCACCAAGGACCGACCGCAGACACGTGACTCAGACCCCAAGAGCCCCGTTGGTAGTGACCCGCTGGTCACACGCAGGACCCGATTCCAACCCCGGTCTAAGGCTGGTGGCGTCCACCATCCTCTGACTCTGTGTCCCAGCCAGGCACCCAGGTGTGTCAGCTTCCGGGAGCCGTGGGGCGGGCCAGGGGCGGGGCCTCAAAGTGGGGCCGTGGGCGGGGCTGTGGGCAGGACCTCAGAGTGAAATAATGGGCGGGGCTGTGGGCGGGGTCTCAGAGTGGGGTCTTGGGCGCAGCTCGTGGAGGATGAGGAGGACACTGTGGCCTCCTGGAAGGAGCCCTGGCCGTGCAGGGCTGTCAGCAGCCCGGGGCATACACCACCGGGGACAGCCTGAGCACAGGCTGGGCGCTGCTCCGTGGTTCTATCACTCAGCCCTCTGTTCCACTGGAACTGGTCCCGACCCTGGATGGCCGCTGGGCTCCAAGGACCCCACACTTACCAGCGGAGCCCTCCTTTCATGGGGCCGGGGCTCCCCTGACTGGCCACCCCTGCCAGACACCCTGGCAGCAGGGAGCAGGCAGGCTGTGGGCCTGGCCCCCAGCTCGGTGGCCCCTGGTGGCTGTGACCTTGGGGCTTCACCTCCTCTCTGGGCAGGCAGCTGGGTTCTGCCCCTGCAGGTAAAATAGGGTGTTTGCAAAAGCCGCCTCCTCGGTGTCCAGGAGCCAGAGGTGCTGCGCTGGGGTCTTCTGGAGCTGCCCCTTCCGCTGTCCCTCTCAGCCCTTCTGACCTCCATTCTCAACTTGGACGTTCGTGCAGGCCCCACGTGCAGCCCACCCCAAACGTTCCCTGTGGCCCGAAGCAAGAGCGAGTGGTGGGGCCCAGGCACTGAGGCCAAGAGGAGCCCTCCAGCCTGGCTCTGAGCCCACGCCCTCCTTCCAGTATCCGGGGATCCAGGCCAGGCAGACGGCTCATGAGAGGAGAGGACGGGGTTACGGCCGGGGGCCCCACAGCCTCGGGGACCCATGAGGGCTGGGACCGCGGAGAGGAAGGAGGCCGAGGACACTCGCCCTGCTCCCCGAGCCCCCGCCAGGCGCGGCCCTACTCCCATAGAAGGCCCTGCCACCAACCCCGGAAAGCGTCTGGAATTAATCCTTGTTCCGGAGGCGGCGCGGGTGACCCACCGTGTCCGCGGCCTCCAGGCTCTCGACGAGCGGCCGACTCTGCGTCTTATCTCCCAAGCAGCCTCATTTGTTACTTCTCGCTGAATACACCCACTCCCATTATTTCTGTAATTCTTGGCAATAACAGCCCTTCCCCTAATGAAACCTGCATTATTGGAAGGTTGCCGTCCTGACCCAGCGGAGATTAGCTGTGTACTCTTTATTACTACATATGTAATTGTATAATTGATTTTAAAATTTACTTTTGTGTCCTCACATCATAAAGTAAGCAGCCCATTAGGAGGAGAAATATAATGAATATATCTCTAACCGTTTCTGCCCCAGAGAGAAGGGCATCCGGGGAGGTGTCCTCCAGGTTGGGGTGTAGGGATGCCCCCTTCTTCCCCATCCAAGGTTTGGGGAGGGTTCTGCCCTCTTCATCTTTGGGGGTCCCTCATGGGGCCATCCTCCAGGCAGGCCTGGGGCTTGAGTGTGTGGGTGTCTGGGGGGCCGTGGTGGGTGGGGGAGAGCCCGGGACTCTGACCACCTTCCAGCCCCAAGAGTGTGAGGGGAGACACACCTCCTCCTGCCGGTGGGGAGGTTGCCCTCAGGTGCAACCAAGCCCAAGCCTGCGGCCCCGCAGTCCCAGTCCCAGGGCAGGGGCCCCCCACCCAGAGCCCAACAGCCCAGCTCCTGCTGAGCCCTGTCCTGGGTGCCCCTCGGCCTGAGCTCCAACAGACCCAGCTGCCTGTGGGTGGAATGGGGGGCTGCTTCCTGGGGAGGCCTGAGGGCTGAACACCCTGCCATCTGGTCCCTCCATATCGGGGTCTCTGCCTCCACCTCACCAGGTCACGGATCTCTGAGCCCCGCTGCTCGCCGCTTGCCCTGCTGGACCCCATGCTCTGTGGGGAAGGGGCCCAGGCCTCAGCCCCAGCCCCAGCCTGCTGGGGTGACCTAGGTGGTGAACCCAGTGAGGAGGTACCTGAAGTCTGGACCTCACCCAACAGTATCCTCAGACATGTAGTGGTCACTGCAGCTATTTCTAGAATCTTCTCATCCCTAGCCGGTCCCAGCCCCCGCCCCCACCAGGCCACCATTCATCCACCGTCCGTGCACAGACTGCCTGTCTACCTGTCTGAATGCCGACACGGCAGCTCCCCGATGCCTACGGGCACCAGGGTGACACCCACAGGTGTACACACACGCCTGCCCCATCTGGATGCATGCGGATGCCTGTATGGGCGTGCACACACCAGGTGAGCTGCGGGCCGGGCCCGAGCTGGAGTCGGGTGCTGAGTGGACACAGAGCTGACCCCTGCCCTCTTGTGCCGGTGTCGGAACAGGACGCTGTGGCCCTGGCTTCCCCCGCTCACCATGTCCTCTGCCTGCCTTTGCCTGTGGAAGACTTTAGTTAAAGAGTAAATTTAATCAGAGAAGTGAGAGATGTGGAAACAAAGGGAGACAGACAGAGGAGGCTAAATAATAATAAAGTAGTCATTAAACACAGCCAAGGACCGTTAGCTCTTTCTCTGGGTCTGCAGATAATATTCCGAGCCACATCCTGTGAGCTGCCTTATAGACACCAAAGCCCCAGGTGAAGTTAACCACATGGCGATCAGATTGTACCCAGGACACGAGCTGCCACAGTTCCGAGACCTGAACGCAAAGAAATGGGAACAAGCGCACCCCGAAGTGAAGACTAACTGTACCTAGAACAACCAAGACGCTGCCAGTCAGACCTCTGCCGACCAACTGCGGATGCCTGTTAGAGGACTGCTGCCTCTGCACACAGCCCCCGCCCCCTCGACTCTGTCTGTGGAAGCTCCCATCCCCTGCTTGGCAGCTGGCCTTTGGACACATGCCTGCCACCCTCCCTCCCAGTTTCTGGCATCTGAAATAAAGCAAATTTTCCTTTCCACCAACCTGGCCTGTTTACGGGCTTTTGAGGGGCAAGCAGCCGGACCCCCCATGCATATTTTTTGATAACACTGGGGCTGCAACCTGGGCCTCAGGCTCTGGGGAGAGCTTCCCTGCCAGAGGGGAAGGGGCGGGGCCCCGGGCACTGCCCAGAATGCTGGCCTCGCTGCACGCTGGCCTGGGGCAGTCAGGCAGGGCTGGACGAGTGGGGGGCCCTGCTCGAGGCAGGAGCCTGGCTGCTCTGCAGCCCAGGTGAAGCCTTTGTGCAGACAGGGAGCCCGGGAAGGTCACTATTCCACATCCATAAAGCTCTGCCTGGCGGGAGCCCCGTAGTGGGCTGGTGAGAGAGGGTGTGCGGTCTGCGCCCAGAGACCTGAGTGACCTCCGACAAGAGTCCAGGTCCCCCTGGTGCGAACAAGGCCACGAGATGATGAGCTCTGGGTCAGC
>SJYC01060641.1:0-12088 GCA_006408675.1 Madoqua kirkii | reverse complement strand
GAAGGGGTGGGGGAGGGTCCAGCCTGAGCCCTGGGCACTCAAGGAGTGAAGAGAAGCATGAGGGGCCAGAGAGGTGGTGGACCGCTGTGTCACAGGAGGATCCCCCAGCAGCAGGAGAGCACTCGGGCAGGGGTCAGAAGGAGACCAGAGAATGGACTGGGCTCCTCTGTGACACTCAAGGTCCTCAGTGACCTTAAAGCAGTGGAAAACCAGCTGAGTGGATTTAAAAGGAGGAGGAGCTCTGCGTAGGGCCAGGTGAGAGGAAGAGGGTCTGTGTTTACTCTCCCATGGAAAACAGTGTAAGAACCACATAAGATATGCGAAGCCCGGCTTTGGAACCTGGACGCCGGGCAAGGCTTGACAGCGACCCTGCGACCCTGCGACCCTGCAACAGAGCACAAGGGCCTGGGTGCCTGGGGCGCGGCCTTAGAAGGTCTCCAGGCTGCAGCTGGGGGGTTGGAGGGGACACAGTGGAGCCTGTGAGACAACGTCCGGCAAATCTGTGCATAGCTGGATCTCCCAGAGGGGGCGTGGAGTGCACAAAGACTATTTCAAGACCATGAGCAAAACTTTCCCAAACTTTATGAAAACCCACAGGTCCAAGGAGTTCATCAAACCCCAAGCACAATGTATTACGTTAGTGATACAAGTGTTCAAGCAGCAGAGGACGCACCACGTTCAGTGCAAAGACCTAAAGGCAAAGGTGAGAGCAGGTCCCTCCTGGGAGCGTGTGAACCAGGAGGGCTGGGAGCAGCATCTTCAGAGAGGAAACGGCCGTCAGCCTGGAGTTCCTTACACAGGGAAGCGTCCTTCAAACCCAGAGGCAGAAGAAAGGCTTTCTCAGACACTGAAAGGAGCTGAAGAACTCACCCACCACACTCCAGGAATGTCAGGGGCGCCCTTCAAGCAGAAGGATCCAACGCCAGCTGGACACCTGCCCCTGCCAGCAGCAGTAACTATGATAATCGAGCGTTTCAGCATAAGAATAAAAAATAACGTGCTGCACACACTTACAGTGCGGGAGAGCAGCGTTAGGCTGCGGGAGTGCCAGTCTCCGCGTGTGTGACTGCCGTGGCGCGGCCTCTGAAGTAGAGGTGCTGGCGTCCCGGGGCTGGACACTCAAACACGGCAGCCTACAAAAACAAAAAACAAACAAAAAACAAACAAACAAAAAAAACCACTTTCAGTGCACGTGGAAATGAAGAGCACAAAGACCAGGCAAGGAGGTGCTGGGATGTGCTGGCTACAGTGCGGCTCCCTCGTGACCCAGGAGGCCGTGGAAGGTCACGTGCATGTAGGTGGAGAGAAACCGAAGATGCCCTTATAAACCACAAAGTAACACCTGAAAGGGCAAAAGTCAGAACGATTGCCGACACACT
Source organism: Madoqua kirkii (assembly GCA_006408675.1). NCBI lineage: Eukaryota > Metazoa > Chordata > Mammalia > Artiodactyla > Bovidae > Madoqua > Madoqua kirkii. The sequence continues at coordinate 10,709 of SJYC01060641.1, read as the reverse complement.
GATGCCATAAGCGCGCTCAGTTTAAAGGAAGACAGGACGGGGGGTGACGGGACCAAGGGACAGATGGGCGAATGAAAACAGAAAGAGGTGAATTTAAGCTCAGAACTGTTACTATTGCAGCCAGCACTGCAATTAAACACTGCAATTAAAAGGCGGAGGTTATCTGATCAGATAACCTACATGCTGCCTACACGAAACCCACTGTAGACACAGACAAGAAGAGCGAAGTAAAGGGGAAAAGATAAATTGGTTAATGCTAATCAAAAGAAGGCGGGTTTTTTAATATTAATATAAGAGATTTGAGACTAAGCATTACCAGGGATAAAGATGCTGCAGGAAGGGGCCTCCCAGGGCCCGAAACGGGGCTCTCGTCTAACACTCGGGAATGAATTGCCCGAGGAGCCACACACCCGCAAGGCGAGAGTTTACGGGGAAAGGGCGCCCGCGGAGAGCGGCAGGGCGAGGGGCCAGGAGGAGGGCTCTGCCGCGGGGAGACTGTGCCTCGCAGTTTATGGTTTTATGGTGATGGGATTAGTTTCCAGGTGGTCTTGAGCCAGTCATTCTGACTCATTCAGCCTTGTTCACACCTTGTTCAGCCAGGATGGATGCCAGAAAGAAGGATCTGGGAGGTGGTCGGACATGTGGTGTCTCCTTTTTAACAACTCATGCATAGTTACTATGGTGCCTGACCAGGGTGGGCAGTTTCAATCAGTGTGTTTCCCCTAACAAAGAGAGCCTTTTAATTACGATAGGAGACTAATTCACCAGGAGTTAGCTGGTAAAGAGTCCACCTGCAGTGCGGGAGACCTGGGTTTGAGCACTGGGTTGGGAAGATCCCCTGGAAAAGGGAAAGGCTGCCCACTCCAGTGTTCTGGCCTGGAGGATCCCGTGGACTGTGTGGTCCATGGGGTCACGAAGAGTCAGGCACGGCTGAGCAGCGTCACACTCACTTAGAGGGCTGATTCACCAGGAGGACATGCACGTCTTCAGTGTCTGCGTTGTTATTCAGTCACCAAGTCACACCTGACTCTTGGCGACCCCATGGACTGCAGCAGGCCAGGCTTCCCTGTCCCTCACCATCTCCCAGAGTTTGCCCAAGTTCATGTCCATCGAGTCAGTGATGCCATCCAGCCATCTCATCCTCTGTTGCCCCTTCTCCTCCGCCTTCAATCTTTCCCAGCACCAGGGTCTTTCTAATGAGTCAGCTCTTCCCATCAGGTGGCCAAAGTATTGGAGCTTCAGCTTCAGCATCAGTCCTTCCAATGAGTATTCAGGGCTGATTTCCTTTAAGACTGACTGGTTGGACCTCCTTGCAGTGCAAGGGACTCTCAAGAGTCTTCTCCAGCACCACAGTTCACAAGCATCAAATCTTTGGTGCTCTGCCTTCTTTTAATGTTTACACACCCAATAACAGAGCTTAAAATACCTGGAGGAAAAAATAAGAGTAACGCAAGGAAACAGGCAAACCCACAGTTGTAGTCAGAGATTTCAGCACCCTCTCTCAGTAAGTGATGGGTAAGTATCATGAGGACTACGGAAGCCTTGAATGCGGCACAGGCCAATCTGACCTGAATTATGCATGGGGCACGCAGAACAGCAGATTTCATATTTTTTCCAAGTGCATAAGAAACACTTACCAAGAAAGCCCATATCCTGGGTCAGAAAACAACTTTCAAAAAATTTTAAAGTATTCAAGTCATACAAGGTATGTTATCTGATCACAATAGAATTAAACTAGAAATCAATAACAGAAAGATGCCTAGAAAAACTATAAAACATACCTCTCAATAACCCCTGGGTCAAAGAAGAAGTCAAAAGGAAAATGAGAATATTTTGAATTCAATGAAAATGGACATATATCAAAACTGGCCTGCAGCTGAAGTGGCACAATGCATAGAAGGAGAGCATCTGTACTGGAAAAAAGTAAAGACCGTAAATCAGTGACCTCAAGCTCCACCTTAAGAAACAAGGGGGAAAGAGCAGATAAAACTCAAAGTAAGTGAAAGAGTGGAAACAGCAGACACTGGAGCGGAGATCAGTGAGAGAGGAGAGGACAGAGGAAACCGATGAAGCCGAAAGCTGGCTCTTTGAGAAGCTCAGTAAGACTGGCGAGCCAGACCAATCGGGAGTGAGAAAGGGAGCACCCAAATGGCCTCTCTCATGAATGAGAAAGTGACATCACCGCAGACTGCACGGAAAGGTGCTGAGGGAGCACGGAGCACACTTTACACCAGTGCACGGAAAGGTGCTGAGGGAGCACGGAGCACACTTTACACCAGTGCACGGAAAGGTGCTGAGGGAGCACGGAGCACACTTTACACCAGTGCACGGAAAGGTGCTGAGGGAGCACGGAGCACACTTTACACCAGTGCACGGAAAGGTGCTGAGGGAGCACGGAGCACACTTTACACCAGTGCACGGAAAGGTGCTGAGGGAGCACGGAGCACACTTTACACCAGTGCACGGAAAGGTGCTGAGGGAGCACGGAGCACACTTTACACCAGTGCACGGAAAGGTGCTGAGGGAGCACGGAGCACACTTTACACCAGTGCACGGAAAGGTGCTGAGGGAGCACGGAGCACACTTTACACCAGTGCACGGAAAGGTGCTGAGGGAGCACGGAGCACACTTTACACCAGTGCACGGAAAGGTGCTGAGGGAGCACGGAGCACACTTTACACCAGTGCACGGAAAGGTGCTGAGGGAGCACGGAGCACACTTTACACCAGTGCACGGAAAGGTGCTGAGGGAGCACGGAGCACACTTTACACCAGTGCACGGAAAGGTGCTGAGGGAGCACGGAGCACACTTTACACCAGTGCACGGAAAGGTGCTGAGGGAGCACGGAGCACACTTTACACCAGTGCACGGAAAGGTGCTGAGGGAGCACGGAGCACACTTTACACCAGTGCACGGAAAGGTGCTGAGGGAGCACGGAGCACACTTTACACCAGTGCACGGAAAGGTGCTGAGGGAGCACGGAGCACACTTTACACCAGTGCACGGAAAGGTGCTGAGGGAGCACGGAGCACACTTTACACCAGTGCACGGAAAGGTGCTGAGGGAGCACGGAGCACACTTTACACCAGTGCACGGAAAGGTGCTGAGGGAGCACGGAGCACACTTTACACCAGTGCACGGAAAGGTGCTGAGGGAGCACGGAGCGCACTTTACACCAGTGCACGGAAAGGTGCTGAGGGAGCACGGAGCGCACTTTACACCAGTGCACGGAAAGGTGCTGAGGGAGCACGGAGCGCACTTTACACCAGTGCACGGAAAGGTGCTGAGGGAGCACGGAGCGCACTTTACACCAGTGCACGGAAAGGTGCTGAGGGAGCACGGAGCGCACTTTACACCAGTGCACGGAAAGGTGCTGAGGGAGCACGGAGCGCACTTTACACCAGTGCACGGAAAGGTGCTGAGGGAGCACGGAGCGCACTTTACACCAGTGCACGGAAAGGTGCTGAGGGAGCACGGAGCGCACTTTACACCAGTGCACGGAAAGGTGCTGAGGGAGCACGGAGCGCACTTTACACCAGTGCACGGAAAGGTGCTGAGGGAGCACGGAGCGCACTTTACACCAGTGCACGGAAAGGTGCTGAGGGAGCACGGAGCGCACTTTACACCAGTGCACGGAAAGGTGCTGAGGGAGCACGGAGCGCACTTTACACCAGTGCACGGAAAGGTGCTGAGGGAGCACGGAGCGCACTTTACACCAGTGCACGGAAAGGTGCTGAGGGAGCACGGAGCGCACTTTACACCAGTGCACGGAAAGGTGCTGAGGGAGCACGGAGCGCACTTTACACCAGTGCACGGAAAGGTGCTGAGGGAGCACGGAGCGCACTTTACACCAGTGCACGGAAAGGTGCTGAGGGAGCACGGAGCGCACTTTACACCAGTGCACGGAAAGGTGCTGAGGGAGCACGGAGCGCACTTTACACCAGTGCACGGAAAGGTGCTGAGGGAGCACGGAGCGCACTTTACACCAGTGCACGGAAAGGTGCTGAGGGAGCACGGAGCGCACTTTACACCAGTGCACGGAAAGGTGCTGAGGGAGCACGGAGCGCACTTTACACCAGTGCACGGAAAGGTGCTGAGGGAGCACGGAGCGCACTTTACACCAGTGCACGGAAAGGTGCTGAGGGAGCACGGAGCGCACTTTACACCAGTGCACGGAAAGGTGCTGAGGGAGCACGGAGCGCACTTTACACCAGTGCACGGAAAGGTGCTGAGGGAGCACGGAGCGCACTTTACACCAGTGCACGGAAAGGTGCTGAGGGAGCACGGAGCGCACTTTACACCAGTGCACGGAAAGGTGCTGAGGGAGCACGGAGCGCACTTTACACCAGTGCACGGAAAGGTGCTGAGGGAGCACGGAGCGCACTTTACACCAGTGCACGGAAAGGTGCTGAGGGAGCACGGAGCGCACTTTACACCAGTGCACGGAAAGGTGCTGAGGGAGCACGGAGCGCACTTTACACCAGTGCACGGAAAGGTGCTGAGGGAGCACGGAGCGGACTTTACACCAGTGCACAGAAAGGTGCTGAGGGAGCACGGAGAGGACTTTATGCCAGTGAACCGAACAACTTAGAAGAAAAGGACAAACTTCTCAAAGGTGCAAACTGCCGAAGCGCATTCAAGAAGTAGAAAATCTAAGTAGTTCCTCCGCTATTAAAGACAGAATGTTCAGTTAAATACCTTATAAAAAAGAAATCCCCAAGCCCAAATAAGTCTCATGAAGAAATGACAATTTTTCATTTTATGAGGCAAACATGACCTTGACCCCAATACTAGGCAGCAAAAATAAAGAAAACTACAGACTGTATTCCATTATGAACATAAATGCAAAAATTCTTAAAATTTAGAAAATGGAACTCAACAGTGTTTTAAAAGGATCAGATCACTATCAAGTGGGATTTATCTAAGGAATGCAAGCTTGGTTTAACTCTCAAAAAAGTAATTCACCATAGTAACAGACTAAAAACGAAAACCTAATGACTGTTTAAATAAAAAAATCATTTTATAAAGTCCAACAATCATTTCTAACAAAAGTCTTCAGTAAAGTCGACACAGAAAAGAACATCCTCATCTTGATAATGGGCATCCCCAACACAGCTGATGCCACATTTGCCGGTGAACGTCTGAATACTTTCATCCAAAATTTAGGGAAAAGGAAGGTTGTCTCTACATAGCTCTTCTCTTCAGCACCACTGGGTACCCTGGCCAGCACAATAGGGCAAAAATAGAAAGCACTCAGGTTGCAAAGGAAGAAGTAATTGTTTATTCCTCTACAGCATGATTGTCTGTGTGGACAATCTACAAAAAAAGGTGTCAGAACTAATAACCTAAGCAAGTTTAGCAAGGCTTCAAGATGCAAGATCAGTGCAAAAGTTAGCTGTGTTTCTGTGCTCTAGCAACAAACAATTGGACATCTGAAATTTAAGACAGCATCTGCAACACCATCAGAAACATGAAATGCACTGGGGTAAATCTACACAACCTGTGCAAGACCTGTGCGCTATAGAAATGCCAGTTGTTGCCAAGAGAAATTAAAGTCAGGAGCTACTTCAAGTCCTAAAAGATAATGCTGTGAAAGTGCTGCACACAATATACCAGCAAATTTGGAAAATTCAGCAGTGACCACCAGACTGGAAAAGTTCAGTTTTTACTCCAATCCCAAAGAAAGGCAATGCCGAAGAACATTCAAACTACCACACAACTGCACTCATCTCACACAGTAGCAAAGTAATGCTCAAAATGCTCCAAGACAGGCTTCAGCAATACGTGAACCAAGAACTTCCAGATGTTCAAGCTAGAATTAGAAAAAGCAGAGGAACCAGACATCAACTGAGCATCGAAAAAGCAAGAGAGTTCCAGAAAAACATCTACTTCTGTTTTATTCACCATGGCAAAGTCTTTGAGTTCTGTGGATCACAACAAACTGTAGGAAATTCTTCAAGAGATGGGAATACCAGACCAGCTCACCTGCCTCCTGAGAAATCTGTAAGCAGGTCAAGAAGCAACAATTAGAACCAGACATGGAACAACAGACTGTTGTTGGGAAAGGAGCAGGTCAAAGCTGTATATTGTCACCCTGCTTATTTAACTTCTATGCAGAGTACATCATGAGAAATGCCAAGCTGAATGGAGCACAAGCTGGAATCAAGATTGCTGGGAGAAACATCAATAACCTCAGATATGCAGATGACACCACCCTTATGGCAGAAAGCAAAGAAGAACTAAAGAGCCTCTGTTGAAAGTGAAAAAGGAGAATGCAAAAGCTGGCTTAAAGTTCAACATTCAGAAAACTAAGACCATGGCATCTAGTCCCATCACTTCATGGCAAATAGATGGGGAAACAATGGAAACAGTGACAGATTTTATTTTCTGGGGCTCCAAAATCACTGCAGATGGTGACTGCAGCCATGAAATTAGAAGATGCTTGCTCCTCGGAAGAAAAACTATGACCAACCTAGACAGCATATTAAAAAGCAGAGACATTACTTTGCCAGCAAAAGTCCGTCTCATCAAAACTTTGGTTTTCTCCAGTGGTCATGTATGGATGTGAGAGTTGGACTATAAAGAAATTGAGTGCCAAAGAATCGATGCTTTTGAACTGTGGTGTTGGAGAAGACTCTTGAGAGTCCCTTGGATTGCAAGGAGATCTAACCAGTCCATCCTAAAGGAGATCAGTCCTGGGTGTTCATTGGAAGGACTGATGTTGAAGCTGAAACTCCAATACTTTGGCCACTTGATGACAAGAGGTGACTCATTTGAAAAGACCCTGATGCTGGGAAAGATTGAAGGTGAGAGGAGAAGGGGATGACAGAGGATGAGACGGCTGGATGGCATCACTGACTCAGTGGACATGAGTTTGAGTAAACTCCGGGAGTTGGTGATGGGCAGGGAGGCCTGGCGTGCTGCAGTCCTTGGGGTCGCAAAGAGTCGGACACGACTGAGTGACTGAACTGAACTGAGGCACATGTGCTGAGTCGTGTCTGACTCTGTGAATCTGTGGACTGTAGCCAGGCTCCTCTGTGCGTGGATTCTCCAGGTAAGAATACTGGAGTGGGTTGCCATGCCCTCTTCCAGGAGATCTTCCCAAGCCAGGGACTGAGGTCACACCTCCTGCGTTTAATGCATTGAAGGCAGGCTCTTTACCCGCTGAGCCAGGGGCCTAAAGAAAGGAGAGACAGACCGCATCCACGATCAGAACACTCAGCAGTGGCATGGCGTCTGTACCCACGCTCAGCACATGCCCACCTCCCTGGTCCATCAGGGAGCAAGACAGTGACATCCATGTGGAGAGTGAGGGCCAGTGAGGAAGACAGGAGGTAGCCATCTGGGGGGCGCAGTGACGAGAGGCGAGGGTGACGCTGAGAAGGGAAAATGCGAGGGCCCAAGAAAGCCTCAGGCTGGAAGGCTTCCTCATCCGAGGGGCAGAGAGGACTCCGCAGCTGCCTCCCTGGGCTGAGGCCAGCACTCACCGACCAGAAGGACCAACTGTGTGAGACCCAGCGGCCTGGGCAACGGGTGAAGGGCTGCCACCCTGCCCCAGGTTGGTGTGAGCTCCCAGTCCTAGGAAATCCCCTGCCCACGGCGTTTCTGGACTGCTCACCGATGCTGCCCCCAGGCGAGAGTGGCCCCCAGTGGCTTCTGGCTGGGAACTGGTGTGCTGGAGTGTGGCTCCCGGGCAGCGTGGGCCTGTGCTGCTGGGGCCCTGGGACTTGCTGACACCGGAGGTTGCTGAGAGCTCCCTGTTAGGGGACAGGCCGGCCCTTCTGGGGCCCGCGGGGTGCCGAAGGTGGGGAACAGGTGGAAGGCGCGTCTTGTCCCAGGACACAGAGCCAGCCTCAGGGGCAGGGGCTCCCACTGGGCCCTGTGGCCCTGCAAGTGAGTTGGTGGGAGGGTCCTGGTGTCCCAGGAGTGACCCTGCCCCTGGCATTCCCTGAGCTCCGGGCCTTGGGAAGGCAGCCCCCACTTCCGCACCTCCTCCCTTCTTCTGGGAGAGCTGGGGGATGGATCCAGCGACTTGCATTCGTACTACAGTGCGAAGGACTATCCGGGACTACCCGCCAGGCCTCGCCTGGAGGTGAGGGGCAGGAGCCATCAGAGGTGGACATGCCCCCGAGGTTGCAGGGAGCAATGCAGAGGCTGGAGGCGCAGCCAGCACGTGAGGACCTCACGCTCCCTTCCCCAGGGCTGGTGGCCTCTCGGCTGGAGGAAGGGTACTCAGAGCTGGGCTGACTTAAGGTGGGGACTTGAGGTATCAGGCCGCGCAAACCTGGTGGAGGCACCTGGCACAGAGTGGGGAGGGGAGGAGACGGGAGGGAGTTGTCGCGCTCAGCGGGAGGGGGCGGGCCCCCTGGGCCCCCGTACCCCACTGCCTCAGCTCCAGGTCGTGGCCGTGCCCTCTGGAGCCTGGAGCAGGAGTGAGCCGTCTGGTGAAAAAGCAGGATACAGCCACCCCGAGCTTAGACCCCTGAGTCAGAGAGACACAGCCGGCCGGCCCACCACCCACCCTGGGTGAGCAGGACCAACAGCGGCCATCCCCCGCGCCTCCCAGAGCCTGCTCGGCAGTCGGCACGCCGGCCCAGGGGCCTCAGCCTCCGCTGCCCTCTCGTCCCCTTCTCGACTCCCACGCCCCCGGTGCCTGGCCCGGGTGCCACTCTGGCTGCCCTCTGGCCTCCACACCCCCTCCTGGGGCACACGTGTCAGGGGACCTGCTGAAGCACAGGACCCGCCTGAAGCTGAAGGACTGGCCATGAGCAGTGGGAACAGCATCTCCACAGAGGGAACAGCATGAAAGACAGCAGTGTGCTAGGAGGCAGCCCTGAAAACCGAGAGTGGATGGGCCAGAGGGCGGAAAATGGGGGCCCTGGGTCACGGGGGAGAGAGCGTGGTGAGAGCCTGGAGAGGCGAAGCTGTCACCTCACCTGGGGGCACAGGGAGTGGCTGGGGGACCCCAGGCGGAAGCAGGAAGGCAGGGGTCTGAATTCAGGCAGAGCTGTGGTGGGCGGGGGGAGCTGAAATGCTTGGGGGACACAGGGCACAGAGTCAGGCGCCCTGGGGAGAAGGGCCTGGACAGTGGACCTCGGGCCCTCAAGGCGGGGTTGGGGGCCCTGGAGACCTGGTGGAAACACCCGCACTGTCCACTCGGGACAGCGGGGTCCGGCCAGCGGTGAGGCCAGGCTGAGCCCGCCTGAGCAGGGAGAGAAGAGAAGGCCCACTGTGGCCCTGTCGCGGCCCCCAGGCCCGGGGCGGGCGCCCCTGGGTGTCCCGTCCTCTGCAAGGCTGGCCCTCCTGACGAAGCTGTGAGCCCAGGGCTGGTGGGAAATCAGAGCCAGGCCTCCTGTGGACTCGGGGAGAATGGGGCTGCGGCTCGTGGGCTGGATGGGCCAGCGGGACCCCTGGAGGGCAGGGGACGGAGAGGGTCCCCTCCTTGGCTCACCCAGCAGCACAGCGCTGCTCTGGTCCGAGAGGTCAGCTCCCGCCCTGGAGGACAAAGGCCGCGGAGCAGGAACGGCCGTAAAGCTCCAGGAGAGGCAGCATGGACGCACTTTTAATTTGTGACTAATTTGTTGCACAGTGAGGTCGCGATTTCCTAATTGTGATTGCCATTTTAATTTTACTCATGGCTGTGCAACCAACAGTGTATAGTCTAGTAATTAAAATTAATTGTACCTTCACCTGCATATTTCTATTAGGCTGTTAAATTTAGTCTGCGAGCTCAATGATTTCGCTCCCTGAAAAATGCTGAGTGCATTTCTGCCACACTCTGAAGGCAGCTTTGCCCTCCAAGGGGGCTGGGGGCGTCTCTGCCCTGGCACCTCGCTTCTGGTGGAGCCAGGAGAGAGGAACCCCTGAGGGCCGGGAGAGTGGAATTACTGATGAGTTTTAGGCTCTCAAATTATACTTGTATGTGGGGATTTCATGAACAATCTCAGGGAACCTAAACGGGCTTTCTCCACCAAATTAAACCCGTGAAGGACACTCACAGAGCCTGGGACGCTGTCTTCCCAGCACGAGGTCCTGGTGGCCTTGGGGGTGGCAAGGGGCCCGTCCTCTGAACTTCAGGTGCAGGGCGCCCTCGGGCGCTATCACTGGCCGTCAGCTGCCTGCAGGTCCTCAGGGCCCCTGGGAAGCGGCTCTCCTGTGGGCGGTGGGAGTGGACAGACCTGGGATCTCTCCGAGCTGGGTTCTGGCAACACCTGGGCTCAGCCAATCAGATGCGCCCTCCCAGGGCCCCGAACCCACAGGCCACCTGAAAAGCTGGTGGGTGTCATGCCAACGGCAACTAGCAAGACAGATGGCCCTGGGATGGTGCCAGGGGTTCCAGCCTGCCCAAGCCTTCCACTGCCCAGCACTGGAGTTAGCCGCAGCGGGTTCCAGAACTCCTGCTGACCCGGTCACCATGGGGTCTAGAGAGGTGCCTGCGGGGAGCCAGGGCTGGGGCCCAGCTCCACACACTCCCCACCAAGCACAGACCGGGCAGCTGTGCTGGGGTGGACAGTTCTCCATCCCGCTGAGCCAGGAGACCCCACTTCACTGTCACCTCTTCCCTGAGGTCAGGCCGTGACGTGCTGGGGGAGGGGTCCACGCGATTGTCCTGCCTCTCCGTTCCCACTGGGCAGGGAGCAGGGATGAACCCTCAACACTGAACCTGAGAAGAGAGGCATCTGCTTCCCTCCCCCACCATCCCCCCACAA
>SJYC01060637.1:0-10947 GCA_006408675.1 Madoqua kirkii | reverse complement strand
CATGGCTCTTCCTTAGTCTACAGCTTATTATCCTTGGTGTGTTACAGCTATACATGAAGGAGGTGAAGGAAGAGAGACAAGTTCTATCAAAGTGATCGCTGCCTCCCAGGTATTTCTGCCTTGGCTATCATGAGCTATAAACGAATTGCCCAAGATGTAAAGAGTCCAAAAGAAAACAATTGATAAACACCAGGGATTGTCTTTTAAAAAAAAAAAAAAATCCTGCAGACTCCAAGACATGTTTGAACTCAAGTCATAAAATAAATAAGATGTGTATAAGAGACAGATACACAAGTTTAGAACAAAAACCTAATAAAATGTGAATAACGATAAGTATAGATTGTATAATGAACCCTTGATCAGTTTTAAGCTCTAACAACTTTACATGGTGATGTTAATTGTATCACTCTCTAAAAATGTATTAATGTATTCCTGGTCAGTAACATTCAGGTGACAAAAGACGTATAATACGTCTCTAGTCAATAATGCATTAGGCACTGAAACCTATGACAAACCTAAAAAATGTGTTTAACTATCACCATATTACAAGGTAATAAAAAAATCACATGTGTTTTATAAAATTTTCTACTTTAAAGGGCCAAGAGAAGTGACTTGTATATACATAATATTGTTCTATAAAATTTAGGTGAATATATTTTACCACTAAAAGTGGTGAATTTGAGACCCTGGTCGACTATCAAAACACCCGTGGCGGATTCATGTCGATGTATGGCAAAACCAATATAAATATTGTAAAGCAATTAGCCTCCAATTTAAATAAATTTATATTAAAAAAATTCTCAAATTAGTCACCTTTTCAGGACTTGAGTGTATTTTTTGTAATATGATTAAGTTTGTGGATTGTCTCCAAAGTTCTTTCAAGTAGTAATATTTGAATTCTTAATTGTTAATCAAAATATTGTTAAAAATAACATCTTAGTCATTTTGGAAAACATTACGTTGGTTTAATAAAATGTTAGCACATTTGTGTTTTTTGTCTTATTTTTTAAATTTAGTGTCATGATACCCTGGTACAGTTTGGTGGGTTTTTAGCATCTAATCTAAGCACAGAAGATTATATAAAGCGAGTGCCTTCAATTGATGTGCTCTGTAATGAATTTCACACACCTCATGATGCAGCATTTTTCCTGTCTAGGCCAATGTATGCACACCATATTTCGGTAAGTATTAGTATTTTTGCTGCCATTCCAAGAATGATTCCACATTACTTCTTAACTGTTTTATTTGTAAGTGCATTGTTTGACATAGGTTATTAGAGAGTTGCTCTTTTGTTAGTTCTCAGCTCTGAGCAGTGGTCAGTGAACATAACTCTTTTAAAAAGGAAAGTCTTCCTAGTTCTATAATTTTACTATTGCTACACTACCAGTTGTCCAAGTCGATATCTTATAGGCCCTCTAGAACTATAGTTTTTAAACATTAGTGCAGATCATCAGGAAATTATTAGAGAACCACCAGGGAAGCATCTTAAAAACTTAACCCCATGTCCATAAATTCTGATTTAAAAACTTGAATGCTGCCAGAGAATTTTTGCTTTTTTTTTTAAATAAGACTAGATGATGCAGATGAATGTGGGATATCATTCTGAGAAACACCTCTAGTGAGTTTCCTTAGTGACAGTTATCCTTGTCAGATAGTTGACTTGCTATTACACATACTGCCTTGAAAGAAAAGGCTGAAAGACTTAACCACCCCCAAACATTGTAAATACTTCCGCACTCTCTGTTGTGTAACTTCTAGGAAAGGTATATTCATGGTTTCTATTTTATTTCTCTCCACCTAAATAAAAAACAAATGAAAACAAACAGCAACAAAAAGCAAACTAGAGTCCCCCCAAGTAGTTTATCTCTTTAGTGACTGTACTGAATATCAAGTAAGGATGTGGGGTAAGAGGAGGAAGCCCTTCCTCTTCTTGTCTATCTGCTACCTGGACTCTTCCCTTCAAAGCCATTACCTCTAATAGGAATAAACTTTTCCTTTTTCCTCAGGGCCATGATCAGTCCTCTGTTTGGAAACTGGTCTTCTCCACTCGACTAGAGTCTAAGCATATTCTTCATTTTTGTGTAGGCTTGGATTCTAGCCCTTCTGTTTATCTGTTGTTTTTAAGTCTGTACTATGCAAGGCTTTCATTACATATTTGAGGAAAGATCTTGGTTCCCCTATCTTTAACTAGGATCCCTTCTTTTTACCAGTAGGGATACAGGGCTGTGTATTAGAGTTTGGCAAAAGATGCTGAGTAATTTGGGATCTAATTGATTATTTGATCAACCTATTAGTTGTAAACCTAGCTGTTAGTGTTTACATATCAACCCGCTACAGTCTCACACTTAACTTCTAACAACTAACAATGTTAATTGATTTAACTATTGCTTGCAATACTGTGCTTTACTCTTTAGAGGGAAAAAGACAATAAGGGAGTAAGATTGGGTTGTTGCTTCTCCTTCAGACTCTTCTCAATCCAGAAAATTTATATTCTTTTTCTGTAGTTATATTCTGTGTTGTTGCTCCACCCCTAGTATATCAGTCTCAGCTATACAACAGGGGACCTGATTTCTTGAGGGACTGAGGTGGGAGAATTGCTTCATCTCAGAAGTTCTGACCTACCGTGTACTATACTGAGAAATGAACACACCAATCAGTGATATTGAACCCTAGCAAAGAGGAAAACTTGGTTGCTTGATGTTGGCTGAGCGTTTCCAGGTCAGAATATGGAGCAGGTCATTCATACCAACAGCTACTTTTTCCATAGCCTGTAGAAAATATTGCTTAAGAGATAAAAATATCTAAACAAAGAAATGTCATTCCCCTCTCAGGGTTGAGAAGAAAACAGAACTACAGAGGTGGCTGTACAACCAAGTCAGGGCTAGGCCACATACTACCCCCTGGAAAGGGAGTTCCTCAGCAACCTTCGTTGCACTGGATTGGGCATCCAAGCTTCCCTTGGGATCCTTACTTTGCCTCGTGCAAAAGCCCCTCTTGAAGAACCTCCTCCCCTCCACTCTTAAAAATACCTATTTTATTTTTTGGCCATGCTGTGCAGCATGTGGGATCTTGTTCCCAAACCAGGGGCCATACCTGCATGCTCTGCATTGGAAACGTGAAGTCCCAACCACTGGACTGCCAGATAAGTCTCTTGAAGAACCTTTGATGAGAGTATGAGTATTAGAGGGCATCTAGGTCCTTTCCATAAAGTGATTACTAGCAGACTACCAGGGGCCATACCTGCATGCTCTGCATTGGAAACGTGAAGTCCCAACCACTGGACTGCCAGATAAGTCTCTTGAAGAACCTTTGATGAGAGTATGAGTATTAGAGGGCATCTAGGTCCTTTCCATAAAGTGATTACTAGCAGACTCCTGGGAATAATTAAGCCAACCAAATACTGCTCAGATTGAGTGTGTTTTGAACAGTAATTAGAAGTACAGCAGAGACTTCCTGGCAGTCCAGTGGTCAGGACTCTGCTTGCACTGCAGGGGTCATGGATTCAGTTGCTGGTTGGGGAACTAAGATCCCATATGCCACGAGGCACAGCCAGAAAAAACAGCAATAACAGTGAATATCAGTTCTATTCCATAAGTCTAGTTCCCCAGGTGACTTTGTAGAACTGTTAAACTTATCAATTTGACAAGGGAGTATTTGTCCTCAACAAATATGAAGTATAGCCATCTTTTCTGATTGAGCCTGTTTTATTTTCACCTAGGTAGGAACCAGGAGGGTTCCTGGCAATAGAAGTCACAGATTCAGAATGAAAGGATTAGGGAGACTAGGGCTATCATGTAACACTCTCATGTTGTTGTTTATTCACTAAGTCTTGTCTGACTCTTTGCCACCCCTTGGACTGCAGCACGCCAGGCTCCTTTGTCCATGGGATTTCCCAGGCAAGAATACTGGTTTTAATCGTTGAGACCCACCTTGCAACACTGGTCTCAAAGAAAGGCTTTTCCTCTAGTTCATATTCTATATATGATGAAATCAGGTAGATAAGCTATCTTATGCAGGTAATTTCAGCACTGTTTTATTCTATGTTTTGTTAGAACCTCAGCACACATAGATAGGTTCATATTAGTTGACTTCAATAAGACTTTCGTAGGATCAAAAATTTTAAAGTCTTTCTTATCGCAGCTGCTATTCTCTCAGGTTTCTGGTGTAATTAGGACCTCTCTCCTAAGTAATGTTCTTTTTATTTATAGCTTTGTCATCTGTAGCCTCAGTAGTTATCAGCATGCTCTCTAAAATGGAGATAACAGGAGATAGTTTTTCCCACTTCTAAAATAATTGTATGATTCTCTATTCTGCTTGAGATATCCTGTGAAACAAAGAGTACTTGGTGTGCCTTCAAGCCAATGAGCCTAGAGAATGGCAGCACTCAGTGGGAACGGCAGCCGGATTGTAAGGCGCCAAGACTCTGCTTGTCATGATGCAGAACTGAAAGTAGGACCTTTGACTTCTGACCTTCTAGTTCTGGGTTCCATGTTTAGCAAAAACTGTGAATGATTTAAGTGCTTTTCTAGCATAAAGAAGCAGCTAGTTTTAGATGTCCTTCTGGGTTCATCTTCAGGGATGATGCCAAACCTAGACAGTTTTCTGGATGAGAGCTCTTTCATCTTAAAGAAACTGAAGGACATGAGGCAGTAGCAACAACTCTACTTTGTGTTGTTTTCTTTTTTATGTTCGGTAGCTATTTTATGAACTATTGATAATATGTGGTCCCTTCATTATACTAACAGATTCTTTTTTTCGTACAATTAATCCCAACTCTCTCCCAAACCAATCAAGCCAAAAAATAAGCTATAGGAAGTCAGTTCCCATATGTTTTAAACTTCATTATACCGTAGTCATTCAGAGAAAATCTTATTTGGCTTAGCAATAGGATTATTGGTAGGTCCTTGTTTGCCCAGGACTTTCCCAGTTTCAGCACTGCAGTCTTGCATCCTTGGAAACCTCTCAGTCACAGGGAGATCTGGACAGTTGGTTCTCCTACTTAGCAGTCTTATGGTAATGTTCTCATAACCTTTCTTTGTGTTAATCCAGCTTCTTAATTGACAGATCATAACAGATGACAGGGGCTACATGTAGTGATAAAACATTTTGTCTTGGTTTGCTAGTCTTCTGTCTTCTTCCTAGTGTTTAGATCATCTACTTGGTTCCATTGAATAGTTCAAAAGCAGGAGTGGAAACCCTACCTGTTCAGTCCTTGATGCAGCAGCAAGAGAGTATAGTGGAGGAAATGGACAGGGGGCTCACATACCCTATTCGCTTACTCAACAGAAACTTGTGCAATAGGAATCTTCTGGAAAGCTCCTAGTAAGCACACAGGACTAAATATTGAAACAGCTTCTAGGGATGATTTATCTTTAATATTGTTGGTAAGAAATTAGATTTCCTGCAACATTTTTGATTGGTCATTTTCTGATTCTTGAAAAGGGGACCTAGGTTTTTTTGGGTAACTTTTAATTTTTTACTAGAGTATGGCCAATTAACAATGTTGTGATAGTTTCAGGTGGACAGCAAAGGGACTCAGCCATAGATATATATGTGTATCCATTCAAGGGAACCTAAGTTTTTATACTATGAAAATCATTGCTATAAATATTGTATGTGTGTGTTTTTACTTTTTTATCTCCAGTCAAAGTATGACGAACTTAAAAAATCAGAGAAGGGAAGTAAACAGCAGCATAAAGTTCATAAGTACATTACATCGTGTGAAATGGTGATGGCTCCTGTTCATGAAGCAGTGGTTTCCTTACACGTTTCCAAAGTCTGGGATGACATCAGTCCTCAATTCTATGCCACATTCTGGTCATTGACAATGTATGACCTTGCAGTTCCACATACCAGCTATGAACGAGAAGTCAATAAACTTAAAATCCAGATGAAAGCAATTGATGACAATCAGGAAATGGTAGGTTTTTGTTCTAGTAGCTCAAGAAAAATAACTTCATGGTATAATTCAACATTTTCCTTACCTTGGAATTATATTAGCTCAAGTTTCTATCTTGTTGTTTTAGAATGTTTTTCTAAGTGGGTTTAGAAATTATCTCTCCATGAGTGGGGGCAGGGGCTTGGTGAGTGCATGGAGATTATGATCAATCAGAAGGTATTCAAGTTTGCTTTTCTACTGAATGCTGTGCTAGCAACTTAAAATAGTCTGTGTTACTAATTGCATGAAGAATAGAAATTCCCCAGAGGAGAATTCTTTAGGAGAAAACTTCATTGAAGAGTTGAGTCTTAAACTGGATAGGCCTTGAAGATAGGTTAGGTTTAGAAATATGGAGGCAAATTGGTGACTCTGGAGCTTCAGCAAAGGTATGAAGTAATCTAAAGTTTAAAGAGACCATTTGTACTATAGTGAATGGGCTTAGTGATAAATTTGAATGGTTAGGATGGTGCCCAATGCTGTAGAGCAATAGAAGTTAGAAAGGAAGGCTTGATAAAAGTCAGAGCTATTTTAGATGCCTGAGCAGGGAAGCAGTAATGGTAAAAATGGCACTTTAGAAAGCTTGCTCATAACAGTGGTATGAAGGATTCATTTGGTAGGCTGAGGGACTGGCATGAAGCAGGAGACCACCTAGGTGGCTTTGGGTAATTCATTGAGGTACTGAGAGCATAGACTATGGTGGAGGTAGTGAGAATGCAAGGGACTTTTGTAAGCAGTTAGAATGTTGAAACGGAGAAGGAGGGATCCAAGATGACTCTATGCCTCAGACTAAAAGTACCACTGTAGAGAAGATAGCCTATTTTGGTAGGGTACAAAGACTGACTTTATTGATTAGAGGTGAAAGCACATCCAAGTGGACTCCTAAACATCCCTGTTGAAGTAATTAGTATAAAATACTGGCATTTATCTCCTTACATTTTTTAATTAAAAGAAGGAGAAGTAATGTGCCTATAGTTAGAAAAGTATCTAACTTATACTTTGTAGCCTCCAAATAAAAAGAAAAAAGAGAAGGAGCGATGTACTGCCCTTCAAGACAAGCTTCTCGAAGAAGAAAAGAAACAGATGGAACATGTACAGCGAGTTCTGCAGAGACTGAAACTGGAAAAGGACAACTGGCTTTTAGCAAGTAAGTTGTTGGAATTGTTACATTTCTACCACTTTGCATTAAAAAAGCAAAGCAGACATTTATAACTTTGGAGGTACTGAAGTGTATTATGTTTGTATTTCAACTCAGTGTTCACTATCCCATTCTTTGGTTTAGTTGCTAAGTCGTGTCTGACTCTGCGAGCCCATGGACTATAGCCCACCAGGCTCTTCTGTCCATGGGAATCTCCAGGCAAGAACACTGAGTGGGTTGCCATTTTCTTCTCCAGTGTATCTTTCTGACCCAGGGATCAAATCTGAATCTCCTGCATTGCAGGCAGATTCCTTACCAATTGAGCTATAAGGGAAGCCCATCCCATTCTTCGGTTATTCATTAATGCAGAGTTGACTTCACATGTTCACTGAAAGAACAGATTTAGTTTGTGATGAAATTAATTGACCATATTGGCAGCTTATCATTCAACTCTTATGTATAAAATCTTATTTCTGGAGAAATTATAGGTAGAAAAATGTCCACAGAGTGAAAATGAAAGTCTTATCCCAGGCATGACCTTTGGTTACAAACTATAAATAGTTTGTGGTTTTATAGCATTCTCTACACTAAAGTTAATGTTGTCATGTTTAGTGACCTTGAGGCACTTGAGGAAGAAGTTTACCACTTAATATATTCTTCCCTTATTTTTAGAATCTACCAAAAATGAGACCATCACAAAATTTCTACAGCTGTGTATATTTCCTCGATGTATTTTTTCAGCAATTGATGCTGTTTACTGTGCTCGTTTTGTTGAATTGGTACATCAACAGAAAACTCCAAATTTTTCCACACTTCTTTGCTATGATCGAGTAAGTTCTTTTTATTGCAACCTTTAAAAAAAGTCTCACACAAAGACAGCTAAACATTATAATCTGTGGAGGTATTATTTGTGTGTGGTTAAAAGTATGAGCTCAAGAGCCAAGTGCCTGAACTTGAATCCTAGCTCTGCTACTTTCTAGCTATATGATCTTTGGCAAGTTTTTTAAATCTCTCTGTGCCTCAGTTTTCTATCTGTAAAACGGGATAATAGTACCTGATTCATAAGATTGTTGTGAGGATTAAATGAGTTATTACACACAAAAGCACTTTGATTAGTGCCTGGTATATATAATGAGCACCCCCTTGTTAATCCATTAACTCTACATTTGAGTTTATGCATTCTTAACCTTCACCCCCTCAAAATACAACAAAAAAGCTTACACTTTTGCACATATACAAAAGCTGGGACACTTTTTAGTATGGTCACATTTACACATTAACAGATTTTTGCATCTGGCTTTTTTTAAAATAATAAATTACTGCATTTTATGGTTAAAAAATCTGATTTATGTTACGCCTCTTAGCTGCCTATTTCTAGTTTCTGTCAGCCTTGCTTCTGCTTAACCCTGCTTAACTGCTCCCTGTAACCCCATTAATATCTATGGCCAAGTCTGTTAAAAAGTTATGATGTAGTAATAATGATATTTTTTTCTTCTGTCATTGTAAATCAGCTTTCTTTATAAAAGTGGGTTTTTGTTGTTATTGTTGCTTTATAAATGTACTATTTTCTCACAAAAGCCAAAATCTTTAAAGGTCTTGGAATTGTGAATATAAGAGGGGATGATTCACTTTGACTAAAGCTACCTGTTTAGTTTATTATGGTTGGTATTACATGGTCTTTTAATATTTTGAACTTGATCTGTCTTCATATTTCACACATTGTTTTCTGTAGGTTTTCTCTGATATAATTTACACAGTCGCAAGCTGTACTGAAAATGAAGCTAGTCGATATGGGAGATTCCTTTGCTGCATGTTAGAGACTGTGACCAGGTGGCACAGTGATAGAGCCACATATGAAAAGGTATGAGAAACAAGTACTATTAGACATTACCCATTTACCATGTATATAATGACCACTTCCAATAAGCTCTGGGTTGTTTGGTTTTAAAAGGGAAGCTGAGTTCAAAATTCAGTTGTAAAACAATGTTTAAAATTTAAGCACAGTTCATTCATTATTAAAAAGTGCTATAGTTTTATCCTATCTCAAACTGACATTTCAAATTAATGTCACTGAATAAACAATCTTTCTGTGAAAACTACCTATAATTCAGATACACATCATGTTTTCCCATGGAGTCATTAATCTAGTCTACTTCAGTTTCAGCTTCTGCTATTTTGGAGGACTGAATCTTTCTGTAAAAGTGACAGCCTATTTTCTCCCTTAGGAATGTGGAAATTATCCAGGATTCCTTACTATATTACGAGCAACTGGATTTGATGGTGGAAATAAAGCTGATCAATTAGACTATGAAAATTTTCGACATGTTGTACACAAATGGCATTACAAACTAACCAAGGTAAGAAAAAAATTGTATTTCTCAAAAGTGTTTTTTTCTTCTTCATACTGACACTTTTATAATAACAGATCTTAAAATGTTTGTTGTAGGCATCGGTACATTGCCTTGAAACAGGCGAATATACTCACATCAGGAATATCTTGATTGTGCTAACAAAAATACTTCCTTGGTACCCAAAAGTTTTGAATCTGGGTCAGGCTTTGGAAAGAAGAGTGCATAAAATCTGCCAAGAGGAAAAAGAGAAGAGGCCAGATCTATATGCATTGGCTATGGGGTAACAGAATTATACTTTAATGTGATTTATGAGACTAGATTACAGAAGGATTCTGAAGACTCTAAAATGTTTTACAGTGTTGAAGTTTATCTTCTGCCTTACTTCAGGAGATTATGGGAGATTATGCGATCATGTTCCTACAGGCTGGTGAGAGTTGCCACTTCTGATTATTAGCTTCCGGTCTGTACTGGATGATAGTTTCAAAAGTCATACATAACATATTTTGGCTTGGAGGAAATGCAGTTTTATCATTAGTTGAATTATCAGATCTTCAGTAGTGGAAAAAAGGCATTTTAGTTGAAGGATTAGTTTACACTGAGATTTTTATTTTTAAGCATCTAGGCTCTCCTTAAAAACCTTTAGGAACTTACTGAAAGTTAATATTTTGTTCTTTGGAACCAAGTATCAGAGTGAATAACTTGCTAATTTTATTCTTTTAAACCCCATGTTTGTGCCTTTTGATTTGTATTTGTATATTTAAACACTTTGTGCGACTTTCAGCTACTCTGGGCAGTTGAAAAGTAGAAAGTCATACATGATACCTGAAAATGAGTTTCATCACAAAGACCCCCCTCCGAGGAATGCAGTTGCCAGTGTACAGAATGGGCCTGGTGGTGGGCCTTCTTCATCTTCGATCGGAAATGTATCTAAGTCAGACGAAAGCAGTACCGAGGACACTGGTATGCTTATTTGTACGAATTTATAAGTAATACATTTTGTTCCAGAAAACTGTTATGCTTTTTATCCCATGACAAGTAAAATGCTGGCTTAGCGTTACTTTTTTGTTTCCTAAGTAGGAGTATGTTACTGCCAAGAAGTGATCATTCCTTTGTTTCTTTTCCTTTAATCATTTTGCTGTGAAATTGTAGCTTATTTACATCTTGCGGCTTGTCAAATAAAGCTTTACCTTTATTTCAGATAAATCAAGGGAGAGATCTCAGTGTGGTGTGAAAGCTGTTAATAAAGCTTCTAGTGCCACACCAAAAGGGAATTCAAGTAATGGAAATAGTGGCTCTAACAGGTAGGAACACTGTGTTCTGAACTAAAATTCTGAATTCTTATATGATTAACCAACCTCACTAGACATGAATGAAAGAGGATGATAGTTGCACACTATTAAACTCATTTATGTTGGACTTAAAAATTTTGTATATACTGCTATTTGATGATATGCTTACCTTCCCCACATGTTTTGTAATGCTGAAACTGCCTTTGTTTCCTCTACTGGAATGTGCAGGGGAAT
>SJYC01060636.1:0-31035 GCA_006408675.1 Madoqua kirkii | reverse complement strand
CCCTTCCACCCCCACCCCAGCCCGCACGCCCCGCGACAGCCCCCGCCGCCTGGGAGTCTCGTGCCCGCAGCGGTTACCACGGAGCCCTAAGTGGATGATTCTAGGGCGCCCCTTTCCAGGGCCCTCCAGCTAGTCCGGGGGATTCTAAAGTCAGGTCGGGGCTTCATCTCCGAACTTGACCCGACCTCGAATTTTACAGCAAGGAAAAGGACTTTGACAGGGAAGTGCCCAGACTTCAATACTCTGTCTCAGCATCTAATAGTTTGCTCTTTGAACTGGAAGAACCAAAGAACTCAGGGTTAAATCTCATGATTAGGGTTCCACCAGTATCTTGGAATTCATGTTAATCTACAAGGTGAAAGCAGACCCCGTGTTATCTATGTATCAAATAACTCTTATGCATGAGGTTGCTAGTAGGCTTGGCTCAGAGGTTAAAGTGTCTGCCAGCAATGTGCGAGACCTGGGTTCGATCTCTGCATCAGGAAGATCCCCTGGAGGAGGGCATGGCAACCTGCTCCAGTATTCTTGCCTGGAGAATTCCATGGACAGAGGAGCCTGATGGGCTACAGTCCATGGGGTCACAAAGCGTCGGACACGACTGAGTGACCTCACTGTAACTACAAAGAAATAACATGTAAACTTTTAGATGGTCCATTATTATTGTAATCCCATATTTGATTGGTGGTACCACTTCAGTTCAGTTCAGTCCTCAGTCCTGTCCTACTCTTTGCGACCCCATGGACTGCAGCACGCCAGGCTTCCCTATCCAACTCCTGGAGCTTGCTCAAACTTTCATCAAGAGGCTCTTTAGCTCCTCGTCGCTTTCTGCCATAACGGTGATGCCATCTGCATATCAATATATTTCCCCCTGCAATCTTGATTCCAGCTTGTGCTTCATCCAATCCGGCCGGCATTTCGCGTGATGTACTCTGCATAGAAGTTAAATAAGCATGGTGACAATATACAGCCTTGACGTACTCCTTTCCCAATTTGGAACCAGTCCATTTTTCCATGTCTGGTTCTAAGTGTTGCATTCAAACTGTATGTACAACTATTGGCATATCATTTACATAGTAGTAGTGTTCTTGCCTGGAGAATCCCAGGGACGAGGGAGCCTGGTGGACTGCCATCTATGAGGTCGCACAGAGTCGGACATGACTGAAGCGACTTAGCAGCAGCAGCAGCAGCAGCAGCAGGCAATATAAATAATCTAGAGATGTGAATACGTGTTATGCAAATACAATGCTGTTTTATGTAAGAGACTTGAGCACTGGCAGATTTTGGTGTCCACAGGAGCCCTGGAACCAATCCCGAGGATACTGAGGGATAACTGTATTCTATATTGGAGGTATTTGGATTGCTTGATACTCTGCAAATGATTAGCAAGAGTCCAGAGCATCTCTGCTGACACTGCTTTTTTGATCCTAACAACATTTAAAACCTGCCTTCACAAGAAGTCAAAGAAGTGTCTTTCACACACACACAATCACAAGCATCTCTGATGGAATCAGAGACTGATGATCTGGAAACATAGAGGTCTGCAGTTCCTGTTATTTCTATTAGTGGGGATATGGTTCCATTTTAAGCCAAATTGATATTCTGATGGTAGAATTGCAGCAAACACTCAGAAGGCCTTGCAAACAAAAGAGTAAACACATGGAGAACCAATCCCTCTGCCAGAGTCAGTGAACACCATTTTTATATCCTAATTGCCAGGAATGGGGACAGCTGCATCTTTGTTTAAAACACACACTCACACACAATTAAGCCAAGAACAAATGTCAACACTGGCACAATCTGCTAAATTACTGATAACTGATGGGCATTACTCATGCTGTGAGCATTGTCTCCAATAGAAAATGGAAAGATTCCTATTTTGAAAAGATCGTAGAGGTTTCTACTGGTTTAAGAAAGCTACATTTTGTTTCAACCACACAACTGCAACCTGCCAGGTTATATAAGTAACCTTCTACCCATGTGTTCAAGGAGTTTGTGATAAGAATATGCTGTTCCTGTACATCTTTATATTTGTATGAACAAGGCAGATTTGTGGTTTAGGGACACTTTGCCTGTGATGAGGGTGTCTAGTGGCCACTGACTAAAAATGCCAGGGATGGCCTTGTAATTCAGTGAGCCAGGGTTGCCCCTTACATGGGCAACTGCAGACACTGGACCCGATGCCATCAGTCTTGTTTTCAATAAATTATTATTATAGACTATAACTTAAACTCCTTTTTCAGTTCCCTTATGAAGTATGAGCTTTGTTCTAAATAACTTATGAAATAATCTTGAACGTGAATGTGAAGTCCCCTTTTGACCTTCACATCTCCAACCTGACAAACATCCTCCTCCTTCTGTCTCAGCACCACCTCCCTGGAGTCAACTGAAAGAAAAATACACAATATAAAGGTGGAGAGTTAAGTTTGATTCAGAGCCCAGGAGACAGCCTCTCAGATAGCTCTGAGGAACTACTCCAAAGAGGTAAAGGAGGAGCCAAGATATATATAATTTTTTTTTTTTTGCTGGGAAAAAAACATGTAGTCAAACATCAAAAGATGACTGCTAATCACAAAGAACAGACCTCTCAAGTTAATGATTTTAGTGCTTTTCTATGTACAGGAAGATGTAAGAATCTGGGGTCTCTTAGACATTCTCCTTAGATGTGCACCTCAACTCTCTAGGGGCCAGTATATCCCAAGGACAGAACACTTCCTGTTTTTTTCCACCCTGAATTTTCTTCTGGAGAAGAAATGGCAGTGGCTAATGGCTGTATCCTTGTAGAACTGAAAAGGCAGGCAACATTTTTTTGTTTACACAGGTATTTCCCCCCTGCATTTGCCCCAGTTTATTGAGTTTGCCTCAAAAGGTAGAGGCATCATCATTATTATTCTATAATAGTTCGTGCATTCAGGGCACTGATGAATTCAGCTGAATGTTTTTCATTGCAACCCAGTACTGGCCTCAAGATGTGTTTTGTGGCTGGTCAGTATAATGCATGGAGAAGCCAATGGCACCCCACTCCAATACTCTTGCCTGGAAAATCCCATGGATGGAGGAGCCTGGTAGGCTGCCAGTCCATGGGGTCACAAAGAGTCGGACACAACTGAGCAACTTCACTTTTACTTTTCACTTTCATGTATTGGAGAAGGAAATGGCAACCCACTCCAGTGTTCTTGCCTGGAGAATCCCAGGGACGGAGGAGCCTGGTGGGCTGCTGTCTATGGGGTCATGCAGAGTCAGACATGACTGAGGTGACTTAGCAGCAGTATAATGCTAGAACTTCAGACAAATGCCTATAAATATAGCTGCCTAGAAATGTCTAATGTTCCTTGGGTACCTGCGAAATGGAAAGGAATGACTGTTCCCGGTGATCATCCATTTCTAAAGCGCCAGGGGAGTTCCCAGTCCTGATGCCATGGCCGCAGCAGAGCCCCTGTCATTTCCCTGCATTCCCGGGTCCTAAAATCTCCAGTCACTTGGTAGCCGTGGCGGAAGAGCTTCTAGGTGCTTGGTCTTCTGTGAATGCCAGGGAAAAAAGATCAGCCAGTCTGTGCCCCAAGAGCTTCATAGCACAGTGAAGACAGACACACAGTACCCTAGAGGAGGATATGTATGCCTGGAACTCAAACTGGGGTGTCAGGGCTGGGGAGGTGGGAAGGGGCCCATTGTCAAGAGAGGTGTCCGGAGGCAGTGTTTGGCCTCAACCATGACAGGTAGGAGGTGGGACATGAGGAGCCCTGGAACGAGGTATGCAGGGCAGAGGAGCTGGGTGGGCAGCCGCAGACGTGGCACAGTCAGCTCGGTGTGGCTGCAGATGAGGCCAGAGGGGGCTGGTGGCAGGAACCAGAACATAGGGAGCTGGGGACTGCATCCACAGAACTATTGCAAGATTTTAAGTAGGGGAACAATATGCTCAGATTTGCGCTTTAGATAAATCAATCTGCCGGGTGGTGGAGAACAGTCTGAGGGAGAAACGCCTGAAAAGACTCAGAGGTGACAGCTTATCTTGCTTCCCCCTGCCAGCAGCTGACCCCTCCCCACTACTGCAGCCCCCGGCACCCCACTGGCAGGCAGCCCCACCAAGGATCTCTCATTACTGTACCAGCTTGGTAAGGCACTCTCTGCCTCCTTCCAGAGGAGCAGGCGGGGGCACAGGCTCACTGCTTCATGAGAGCCGGCACTGTATTCAGTGCTTCACATGTGGCTCATTTGATGTTCATGGACATAGTAAGTATGCTGGGGGCAGGCCCACCACACACTGGGACAGCTCAGAGCTTGTCTCTGATACCCTCCTTTCCCCCCACCCCCACACTTTCCAGGGTTTCCTCTGGTTCCTTGTGCAAAAAATACATGCTCTCCCCACTCCCTTTGAAAGCCCGGCTCTTGGGAAAGGCTCCGATAGCTTTCATTCAGTGCTCCTGCTGGAAGGAAATTCAACATGGAGTATTCTCGGTGCCTGTAATAAAGGCCAGCTCCAGAGCTGCGCAGAGAGCGCTGGAAAGAAACCTCAGGCGACCAGCAATGGAGCCACGTCCTCGGTGTTCTCAATGCAACCTACTGGGGAGAGAACATGTATCTGATGTCACAATAGAAATCCATGGAAACGGGATTCATTTTAAAGGAAACTTCTTGTAAAGTTTTCCTGTCAACACTTGCATATGAGAAACAAGATTGATGTATTCTGCCTGAACACCCCGAAAACAGATCCTTATCCACGAGTGTGCTCACAGTAGGGCCGCCTGGCCTTGCCATGTGGTAAGTTTGCCCAGGTCGTCGTTACTTACAGGCCAAGCAGGCAGAGCTGTACACCAGAGGTCAGCAAGCTTTTTCTGAAAAGGCCAGAAAAAATTCTGTACATTTCGTGGGCCACACCCCTTCTTTGGCAAGCAGCTCTATTGTTGCCCAATACAGAAACAAATGGGTGTGACCAATCTGCCCGTGGGCTGTATAGGTGGCTGCCCCTGCTCCCCATCATGCGACAGGCAGAGCCCTATGCAAGAAGGCCTACTCCATGAACCGAAAGAGTCACATAAAAGACATTCCCCTGTGTTCAGGATTATGTCCACAAAGGCCTGATAGATTGTAACATGTTAATCCATTATCCTTTGTCCACAGGTTAGCACATGTTCATTTAGCCTTGAACTACAGCCTGGGGATCACAGGATGGCATTTCCATGCATAGAATGCATGGAATACCCTCTACTCTTTTTTCCACTTATGTTTCCGTTTTCTTCTTCTCAATGGGACACTGTTCCTGGGAGTGTGTAGTGTTGACGGAAGAGAAATGAGAGAATGGCGAGATACATCCCACCAACCTTCCAGAAATGCTGTGTCAGAACCGCATAAGGCGTCATCCATGGCGCTGGGCACTGGTCACCTGCCCAGCCCTCCAGCCCCAACACGTGTTAGTGGTTTACTTGGTACTGCACCTATGACGACAGTCGCCAAGCTCATGGGAAAAGAAATACCAGGCAACTGGTCCACAACTTACAAATGAGGAAACAGGTTATGTTTGTTGTCTGAATGACTTGGTGTTCGGCTACAGAGGCTTCCAGGCAGGAGAAAGTGGCTGACAGCATCCTGGAGTGTGGGGGATGCTGTCTGATGGCAGGAAAGAGCTCAGGATGCGGTCAGAAGGTGACATGCTTTAGGTCACACCTCTGTGAGCTCAGGAGAGAAACCTACCTTCTCTAACCCACTGGTATCGTCGCATGTAAACTGGAAAATACAATACCTACCCCCTCAAAGGAGAAGTCTGTGAAGATTAAATGTAAAACTGTAAAAGCATTTTTGTAAGCTGTAAAACTGTGCAACTCCAGACAGCAGTGTTTACTGTGGCCAGAGAGAGGGAAAGTTAAGTCGCAACACATTTGTGAAGGTGGTCAGGTGTCCCTGGAGGTGTCCCTCTTCCCCTGTTCTCTCTCGACCATTCCCAGGGCCCGACATCAGTGGCCAGGACTCCCACACATCCCCACGGGAGCCCAGACCAGGATCAGTCCCCTTCATTGTCTTCCCACCAAGCAAACCTCATCTCCTCAATGCACAGCTGAAGCTGACCTAAGGAAGTATAGAATCGTGGAAACAGCACAGTGCTAAGCATCAAAAACCTGAATTCTAGGTCTGGCTCTGTCCCTAACCGGCCATCTGAATTCAGGTTTGATTAACCTATTGGCAACCTTAAACTTGGAGCCTATACATGGAAAGACAGCTGTGTTTTTAAAACTTTCCAGGGTTAAAACTCTGCCTTCAAAGCAAAAGGATGCTCTGTGTTCTTCATCCCTCCCCTCATGCCCCTACTTGACCCAAATGGCATCCCCTAGGCACCCACATAGAAAGGCAAGGGCTTGCTGAAGCATGGTTGAAAACACTGAGCTAAATGACCCCTGAGGGTCCATTCATCTTTTAAACTCTCTAACTCAGTCTCTACCTCTAAGATAAAAGAGTTCATGCTACTGTGAGGAGTAAGATAATACACCACAGTACTCCTAGTAGAATCACTTGCGTTTGAGTAGGAATTCTCACAGCTGTATAATTTTATGAATTAACATATAAAGATAGAATTTCAGGGACCATGTATATGAAAGAGGCAGTGTGGAGACCCCCCGGGCCCCCTAAGATCTTATGACTTGGGTTGTCCATTCAGCTTTCATGTAGGACTAGCTTAGGTGATTAATGTCATTTTTCGGGCTGGTAAGTGAACTCTTGGCTTCCCAACAGATCGTTGGTTAATCATGAGGCCCAAGGAGGACAAAGAAAGGCCATCAGTTCTTTCATGAGGGGAATAAGAGTCAGAATCAGGTTCAGCTCTGAGGGACAGAAATCCCCCAAATGACAAGACCTAATAAAGATATACATTTCTTTCTATTATGTAACAGACATCCAACAGCGATCTAAGGCTAGAAGAGTGGTTTCATTCAGAAAAGTCTTTGAAGATCCAGGCTCCTTCCAGCTCATCACTCTAATATTCCAAGGAAGTAGTTCTTGTCCTCAGGTTGCAAAACTGACACAAGAGCTCCAGCCATCAGTTCTAAGGTCCATTTAACAAGATGAGGGAAGATCACTAATTATTAGAGAAATGCAAATCAGAACTACAATGAGGGGTCACCTCACACCAGTCACAATGGCCATCATCAAAAAACCTATAAACAATAAATGCTGGAAAGATGTGGAAAAAAGGGAACACTTGTACATTCCCATCCTGTTGGTGGGAATGTAAACTGATACAGCCATTCTGAGAACAGTATGGAGAATCCTTTAAAAACTAGGAATCAATCTACAACATGACCTAGCAATTCCACTACTGGATACATACCCTGAGAAAGCCACAATTCCAAAAGACACGTGCATTCCGATGTTCACTGCAACACTATGTACAATAGCCAGGATATGGAAGCAACCAAGATATCCATCTACAGATGAATGGATGAATAAGCTGTGGTACACACATACAATGGAATGTTGCTCAGCCATAAAAACGAACACATTTGAGTCAGTTCTAGTGAGGTGGATGAACCTAGAGCCTGTTATGCAGAGTGAAGTAAGTCAGAAAGAGAAAAACATATCATGCATTAATGCATATATATGGAATCTAGAAAAATGGTATTGATGAACCTGTCTGCAAGGAAAGAATGGAGACACAGATGTAGAGAACAGACTTCTGGACACACTTGGGGAAGGAGAGAGAAGGATGAATGGAGAAAGTAGCATTGACATATATACACTATCGTGTGTAAAACAGAGCTGGTGAGAAGCTGCTGTATAACCCAGAGAGCCCAGCCAGCGCTCTGTGATGACCTAGAGGGGTGAGGTGGGGGGAGGGGAGGGAGGCTCAAGAGGGGAGGGGTATGTGTATAATTACGGCTGATTCACGCTGTTGTACGGCAGAAACCAACACAACACTGTAAAGCAATTTTCCTGAAATTAAAAATTAAAAAAAAAATGAGATGAGGGAAGAGATAAAGAAAGGTGGGCTTTCTCCATTTAAAGGCATTCTCTGAAGTCTCACATAACACTTCCACTCACATCCCATCAGCTAACCTGATATTTTCAGTCAACCTAAATAAAAGGGAGGCTGGGGCTTCCCTGAGGGCTTGGTGGTAAGGAACCCACCTGCTAATACGGGAGACACAGGTTCTACCCCTGATCCGGGAGGATTCCACATGCCACAGAGCGACCAAGCTCGTGCACCACAGCTACGGAGCCTGTGCTCCTGAGCCCGGGAACCGCAGCTACTGAGCCCACGTGCCACGACCACTGAGGCCCGTGTGCCTAGGGTCAATGCTCTGAAACAAGAGTAGCCACTGCAATGAGAAGCCCGAGCACCCAACTAGAGAGAAGCCCCCACCTGTTGCAACTAGAGGAAAACCTAGGCAGCAAGACCCAGCACAGCCGAAAATAAAGAAAGAAATGAATTACACATAAGCCCGGTGTGCTGCAGTCCATGGGGTCACAAAGAGTCGACACGACTTAGCAACTGAACAACAGTCCCCACCGTTGCAACTAGAGGAAAACCTAGGCAGCAAGACCCAGCACAGCCGAAAATAAAGAAAGAAATGAATTACACATAAGCCCGGTGTGCTGCAGTCCATGGGGTCACAAAGAGTCGACACGACTTAGCAACTGAACAACAGCAACAACAATATATTTTAAAAAGAGTACAGGGGCGGTGGATTTGACCCTCAGGACAGTGTGCAGGCAGGCGTGAGAGAGGTTAGGTCTCTTGTCCAGGTTCAGAGAGCCTGTGGGCAGAGGAGCTGAGATCTAAATCTGGGTGAGTCTGGCTCTGACCTCCATGGGGTCGCAAAGAATCAGGCATGACTTAGCATTATATTTTAAAAAGGGCGGTTGGAGGAAATCATCTTCCAGAGGGGAGGAGAAGGAAGGATGACCTATGACAGCTGGTGGTTTCTATGTCAGGAGCTAGTCAACCACCAAGAGAAGTTAATGACCCTCGAGACTTTCAGTTCTGGGATTTATACACTGACCTAGCCTCTTGGGAATCTCACTTTGATATCTTCAGATTCTCACATAACTTTTAATGTCGGTAGAAAAGATGCAGATGAGAGTTGCATAAGTCATAATGAGTTTGAACTTTAAAAATGCATTTGTACTCAATGGTATGCTACAAAGTTCCTATTTTCTTTTTAACCTTTTAAAAAAGTACAGCATATGTACAGAAAAGTGCTCAAATCATGGAGTACAGCTCCATAAATTATCACAAAATAAAGACACCTAGGTAAGAAGAAAAGAAGCCTTCCCTTTTCTCCACTTTTATTTGCAGCTCTGTCTTCGCCCCATCTTCTCTTCTGCTCTCCTCACCCCCCAGGCCTCCCAGATACCCTGGGGGTGGGGGCAGGCAATCTTTTGAGGTGGTTGTGCTTCCCAGGTGGCGAGAGTGGTAAAGAACCCACCCAGCCAAGCAGGAGACTAAGAGACGCGGGTTCGATCCCTGCGTCGGGAAGATCCCCTGGAGAAGGAAATGGCAGCCCACTCCAGTATTTTTGCCTGGAGAATCTCGTGGAGAGAGGAGCCTGGTGTGGGCTACAGTCCATAGTATCACAAACAGCCAGACACACAAGCGGCTTAGCACACACGTGACAGCGTGACCTTTGGAGCCAGTTACCCAGGTTAGGATCTCAGCGCTTCTGCCCGCAGGCTCTGTGAAGCTGGACCTAACCTCTCTCACCCCTGCCACGCACTGTCCTGAGGGTCAGATCCACTGGTCCCCGCCCTCCCCGCAAGACCTGTGCATGCTGGCACTCCACATTCAGCGTGCCCTGTGACAATCCACTGCACTTCCATTTTTGTGCTTTTGGCTGGAACTTTTAAAAACCCTGTGAGACAACCCTCATCATTTCTGTTTCAGAGATTGACACCACAGTGCCCACTGAGGCAACATGACTTGCACAGGGTCACACAGCCAGTCAGCACCACAGGGAAGGGTGGCCCCCGGGCTCTGGGGCTGGGCCAGCCACGACCTGGAGCCGCAGCCTTCCTGACCCAGGGGTGCGGAGACTGGGGCCCACAGCCCCGTGGCCATCCAGGTGTTTTGGTGGCCCAGGGGTGCCTGATTCTTTAGGAGACCCACATCAGCCTCACCAGAAGGTTTCCGAAACAGACACACAGATACCACTCTTATAACAGCGGCTAATAAAAACAGTTTCCTCAGCAGGATTGCATTCCACAGCAGGATTGCATTCCAGTGGTGCCTAATAATAGCTGCAGACATGGGTGAGGAATTCATTGGCTGTGTGGAGTGGGTGGGACCTGCCAAGATCAGATGGAACACGGAGCAGTCAGGGCCAAGGAAGGGTGTGCAGCCAGCGCTGGGGCGGGGCTGGAAACCGGGCACCTGGCTGGATGAGGGGGCCAGTGGACTAAAGGCGGGCCCCATCCTGGCCAAGTCAGCAAAGCTGGGTGGCTCAGGCCATCATCAGACAAACAACACTGGACAGTTCCCCGGGGATACCTGGGCAGGTGTTCAGAAACTCAAGGGAGCTTCAGAAGAAAACTCACTCTTTCCAAGCTGCTCAGATATTCGTTTAGAAGTTGGGTCAGTCCTCATATTATAGACACAAGACTGACAAGCAAGTGACCCAGGGACGGTGGCCTTGCACTATCCAGAGGGACTGCAGAGGACCAGGGTGAGAGCCTTCCTTGAGGAGCAGTTGGCCCAAGCCCCGTGCTTCCTCCGCGGAATCAACCCTTTCACCATCTGCCCTCCTTACCTGGCTCTGTTTTGTCCCGGCGTTTTCTCTTCTCCATGAAGCTCTGGGAAACAAGACCATGAGTGCTCAGAGTGGAGGTGGCTGTCCACAGTGCTCCCTGGTGTTGATTCATTTCATCTGCACAGTCTTACACGGTAGGAACTACAACCATGTCCACACACACAAGGACACTGAGCCACAAAAGGTGAAGCAACTTGTCCAAGGTGACACAGTGAGTCAAGAGGTGAGCGTGGCGCCTGACCCCAGGCCATCTGGTTCTAGAGCCCCTCCTTCTACTTCAGCTGCAATCTAACTCACACTGCAGGGCTCAGGCTCCCTAGACTCCTGCACTATCTTCCAAGCCAACCCCAGGGCCCAGGGCAGGGCTGCCAGTTAAAGGTCTGGTATGCGGCTCGCTACCTCCCCTCCAACTTGTCTCCTCCACCTTGCTGGAAGATGCGAATACCCGTTCAGAAGGCATAGCCTCTGGCCCGCCTCAAGCCCTCCCCCTCTGGGCTCACACACTTCTCCCCGCTCTGTCTAGCAGTCCCCAGTGCCGTGCAAGGCAGAAGAGAGGGCTGGCTGAGAGCTTGGGCCCCGGAGTCACCCTGCTGGGGTTCTACTGCCAACCCAGCCAGTTATGAGTTCGGTCCCCTCAGTAAGTTTCTTGACCTCTCTGAGCCTGTTGCTTTATTTATGAAATAGTAAAGAAAATGCCTTCTAGAATTATGGCGAGGAGTGACAGTGGGCATACCGACTCCCTTAAAAGGGAGCTGGCCACACAGGAAGGGTTTAGGAAATCTTAGCACTTACTGTGACCACATCTTGTCACACAGACTCTGAAACCATAAAATCAGAAATTCCGCTTTCTAACCACAACTTTCTGCTTCTTATTCTTAAAGATCTCCTGCCCTCCAGTCCAAAGGGCCGGAGTCCCCATTCCCAGTTGTATCAACCGCCTCCTGACTTTCTTCCTACTTAGTTCAGATACCATGATCAATTGCTTCAATTTCCTCATACCTGATCTGGGTCTGTTAGTATTAGGTTCAGTGACATAGAACAGAAAACTCAAAATAGCAATTCTTAAGATTGTTAGAGTTTATTTCTCTCTCACGTAAAAGGAATCCCAACCGGGAGGTGGGATGGTGGCTCTAACTGGATCAAGGACCTGTGCTCTTCTCTTGCTGTCCGCACATTGTCTCACAGTCCAAGATGGCTGTCTGAGCGCCAGCCACAGTGTCAGCATTCCAGATAGCATAACAGAGGAAGGAAGGGGAGAGGAAAACAAAGAGCCTCAGCAATCTATCCTCCTGCTCTGGAACCTCCCCACCCAACGCCTCCCGCTTACCTCTCATCATCCTGCAGCCAGTCACAGAGGTACACCTAGCTGCTGGTGAACTCCTGTTCCAAATAAAAGGAAGAAGGGAGAGAATGCTCCTATCGCTGTATATGCTTGGCCAATGCACAGCCAGTGATGACTCTGCCATCCACCTCTGCTTCCAGGCTGCCCCACAGCTAGAGAAACAGCAGTCATGCCGACAGAGGCCCCCACTCCTGGACAAGGCCATGTCCCTCTCTTTTGCACACTTTCCCGAAACACTCTTCCCATTCCTGTTCCTGGCAGAAGGTCCGGCCTCTCCTCCCACTCCTCAGCCATCCCTCTTGTCCCTCTGAAGCTGCGCCAGCTGCACCAGCAGGTGCCCAGGCCAGAGCACCCCCCCACACACACCCGCTCCTAGAATCTCACAGTAGCGCTCAGCCCAGAACTTAGTACAGACCAGTGCAAACAAAGAAGGGAGCAAATGCGCTCACAGCTAATGGCCTGAGCCCCTAGCTGCTCCCACGATGCTCCAGAATCTCCAGGGCTCCATGCAGAGGAGGCCTGAGGCAGGCTGACTGGGACCATCTCAGGGACGGGTTTCCCCCAGTACCCACTCAGTTCCTCCTCCAAGCTGCTGATGAGCCTCGGAACAGCGGGAGTCCCCCCTGCAGGAAGCTCAGAATCTGGTTCGGCAGCCCCCGGGGCTCAGTCCCCACTAGCAGGTGGCACTGGGTATTCAACTCTCAGCAGGGAGAAAGCACCTCAAGAGAGAAAGCCAGTATTCCGCCATGGAAAACGGCTCCCTTGCATTCTTGACTGCTGGTGAGGGACCATCTGGGTGGGGACGTCCCTGAGTTCAGGGACCAAGTGAGATCGCCACCCTACTCTTCGGTAAACGGAGGGGAGCACCGCCCTGTGAAGCCCTCCAGCCCTTCTGCTCAGAGCCTCAGATCCCGAGGTGCTGAGTGCCCAGGCCTGGGGTGCGGCTCTGAGGGTTCACGCTGTGCCCAGGACCCCACATCACCTACCCACTTCCGCTCCCTTTGGGGCTCGTGAGCACTTCAGTCAGGAAAACGCTTAGCAGCTAAGGGTTCTTACTCAGTGTGAGAAGTCTGACTTAGAGGTTGCTATAAAAAGGAACAAAAATAACAGATGCGCCTCTTGGTCTGTCTTTATGTTCCTTGTTTCATTTATCACACCCATCTTGCAATAGCTACTCATTTCACATTCGCCTCCGTCACTTCCTCCCTCCATCATGAACTACTTAAAATAACAACTGCCACTGAGGGTCAGCCGCACTGGAGAAGCCTCAGGTGACCTTTGTCCCCAAGGTCTTCACTGCCTCTCTGGCCTGTCAGCAGCCAGAGGCAGCACTGAGTAAGGAGGCCTGGGGACACCCTTCCACTGCAGAGGCTGGGATGACACTGGAAACTTTCCTGAGGACAAGGTTAGCTAGGAACATAGAGAGAGCAGAACACAGACCATCTGGCCAGAGATAGGACCTGTTACTGTCCAATACATGCTATCAGCATGCTGTGTGGCCATGGGCAAATTGCTTCCCCTCTCTGGGTCTCAGACTCTCCCTCTGTAAAATAAGTCTTTTGCACCAGGTCCATTCATGGAGCCTCTCCAACACTCAGTTGTTGTTGTTGTTCAGTTGCTGAATCATGTCCTGATTCTGCGACCCCATGGACTGCAGCACGCCAGGCTCCCCTATCCTTCACTCTCTTGGAGCTTGCTCAAACTCATGTCCATTGAGTCGGTGATGCCATCCAACCATCTCATCTTTTGCTGCCCCTTTCTCCTCCTGCCCTCAGTCTTTCCCAGCATCAGGGTCTTTTCCAGTGAGTCGGCTTTTCATATCAGGTGGCCAACGTATTGGAGCTTCCTCTTCAGCATCAGTCTTTTTTAATGAATATTCAGAGCTGGTTTCCTATAGGATAGACTGGTCTGATCTTCCAGTCCCCACTCCTAAATCTCTTCTTCATCCCTTACCGACTAGGCTTGCCAGTGCCTTAGCCGTTTGCCTGCTCACATCATGCCTGCTCTAGCGTAGTAGACTCTGGACTGTTCTTCCAGACCCTCCTGTCAGCCCCTACAGTCTGTTCTCACCAGACTCTTCTCACTGCTGATCTCACGTGCTGTTTCAAATCCGTCACTCTCCATCGCGTTCAACTCTTCATCCAGGCATGTGATGACTGTCACTGTCTTACTCTGTCTCTCTTCCTGTGGCTTTGAACTTCATTCACAAAAAGCTGTTTAGCACTTGCTAAGAGCCAAGCACTGTTCTGGGAGCTCAGGACACAGGGCATGCTAAGTCACTCGGTCGTGTCCGACTCTTTGTGACCCTTTGCACTGTAGCCCGCCAGGCTCCTCTGTCCATGGAACTTTTCAGGCAAGAATACTGGAGTGGGTTGCCATAGTCATTAACCTGTAATGCTTGATTAAGCTGTCACCTCCACTCACTTCACTCTTCATGCCCAACTGCAGGCTGAGCTCATTGCTTCCTCTTCTGTGTGAAACTGCCCTACCTGGCCAGACTGTGTGAGCTGAGAGCAGGAACTTTGTGTGTGGTGTGAGGTGGAGGTCAAGGTCCATTTTTTATCCATAAGGACCTTCAGTTATTCCAATACCATTTATTGAAAAGACATTTTTTGCCCACTGAAATGCATTAGTGCTTTTTCAGAACAGCAAGTTATAATTTAATATATATGGATATACTCTCGGGTTTAATTTCTATTTCATTGTTCTATTTAATTACTCATATGCGAAATACATATTGTATGCATTTCATCTATTGTAACTTTATAGTATGTCTTGAGATCCAACTGTAAAAGTCCTCCAACTTCAATCTTTAATATTGGTTTGCTTATTTAGGCTCCTTTGCAATTTCAAATATTAATACATTTATAGAATCAGCTTTGATAAATAGAAGTTGATATTTTTACAAAAAGTCTGATGGAATTATAATTGGGATGCCATTTACAGATGGCCAACAGGCACACAAAAGGATGTTCAATATCACTAATTATTAGAGAAATTCTAATCAAAACCACAATGAGGCATCGCCTCACACCAGCAAAAATGGCCATCATAAAAATGTCTACAAATAATAAGTCCTAGAAAGGGTGTGATCGTAATGTAAATTGGTACAGCCACTATGGAGAACAGTATGGAGTGTCCCTTAAAAATTAAAACTAGCGTTACCATATGATCCAGTAATTCTACATTTGGGCATATATTCAGAAAAAGGCAAAAGCTCTAATTCGAAAAGATTCATGTACCCCAATATTCACAGCAGCACTATCTGCAATAGCCAAGACGTGGAAGCAACCAAAATGTCCATCAACAGATGACTGCGTAAAAAAGATGTGGTTTACATACACAAGGGACTATTTTGCTCAGCCATAAAAAAGAATGAAATACTGCCATTTGAAGCAATATAGATGGACCTAGAGATTAACATCATAAAGGAAGTAAGTCATAAAGAAAAAGACAAATATATGATATTGCTTATATATGGGATCTAAAAGATAATACAAAAGAACTTATTTACAAAAGAGAAACAGATTCACAGACACAGAAAACAAACTTATGGTTACTGAGGGGAAAGGGGCAGGGCAGGATAAATTAGGACTATGGATTAACAGGTACACATTATTATATGTAAACTACATGAACAGCAAGGATTTACTGTATAGCACACGGAATTATATTAAATATCTTGTAATAACTTATAATGGAAAATAATCTGAATCCAATAAAGGCTGTCTCTTATACACATCTAGATGTGTATAAGAGACAGCAGTATCTTCTTATTAAAATTTTAAGATGCATAGGATATCTAGTGATGTCCTTTCTCTAGTTTCTGATATTTTAAATTTGTATCTTCTCTCTATTTATCCTTATCAGTTTACTAGAGGTTTATCCATCTCATCAATCTTAGAACTAGCTTTTAATTTCATTTGTTATCTATTTTATTTTGTGTTATATTTCATTAATTTCTGCTCTTCTTTTGAAAAAATTTCATTCTTCCTGCTTACTTTGGGTTTAACCTTCTCCATTTTATCTTGTTTCTTAATGTGAAAGTAAGTAATTTACATAATATTTCTTCTTTTCAAGTCAAGGCTTTTGATGCTATGAAACGTATTAACACTGTGCTAGACAAGTCTGTTCTCTCTGTCTGGTCTCCATTACTGCTCTGCACTTAGGTTCATCAGTACTAACTTTCTAGATTCCATATATGTGTCTTAATACATAATATTTGTTTTTGTCTTTCTGACTTACTTTACTCTGTAAAACTAGGGTCTAGGTTCATTCACTTTATTAGAACTGATTGAAATGCATTCCATTTTATGGCTGAGTAATATTCCTTTGCATATATGTACCACAGCTTCTTTATCCATTCATCTATCAATGGACATATAGGTTGCTTCCATGTCCTAGCTATTGTAAATAGTGCTGCAATGAACACTGGGGTACGTGTGTCTTTTTCATTTGCAGTTTCCTCAGGATATATTCCCAGTAGTGGGATTGTTGGGTCATATGGTAGTTTTATTCCTAGTTTTTGAAGGAATTTCTGTACTGTTCTCCATAGTAGCTGTATCAATTTATATTCCCACCAATAGGGCAAGAGGATTATCTTTTCTCTACACCCTCTCCAGCATTTAGCCTTTGTAGATTTTCTAATGATGGCCATTCTGACTAGTTAGGCTTCAATAGTACATGAACTAAGAACTTCCAGATGTACAAGCTGGATTTAGAAAAAAAGAGAGGAAACAGAGATCAAATTGCCAACATCTGTTAGATCATAGAAAGAACAAGAGAATTCCAGAAAAAACACCTACTTCTGCTTCATTTACTATGCTAAAGCCTTTGTGTGGATCACAACAAACTGTGGAAATTTTTTCAAGAGATGGGAACACCAGACCAAGTTATGTGCCTCCTAAGAAACCTGTATGCCGGTCAAGAAGCTACTATTAGGACCAAACATGGAACAATGAACTGGTTCCATATTGGGAAAGGAGTACGTCAAGGCTGTATACTGTCACCCTGCTTATTTAACTTATATGCAGAGTACATCATGCAAAATGCCAGTCTGGATGAAGCACAGTCTGGATTCAAGATTGCTGGGAGAAATATCAATAACCTCAGATATGCAGATGACACCACCGTTATGGCAGAAAGTGAAGAGGAACTAAAGAGCCTCTTGATGAAAGTGAAAGAGAAGAGTGAAAAAGCTGACTTAAAACTCAATATTAAAAAAAGTAAGACCATGGCATCTGGTCTCATCACTTCATGGGAAATAGATGGGGAAACAATGGAAACAGTGACAGGCTTTATTTTCTTGGACTCCAAAATCACTGTGGATGGTGACTGCAGCCATGAAATCAAAAGACACTTGCTCCTTTAAAGAAAAGCAATGACAAACCTAGATAACATCTTTTAAAAAAAAGCAGAGGCTTTACTTTGTGGACAAAAGTCCATGGTTTTTCCCGTAGTCATGTATGGATGTGAGAGCTGGACCATAAAGAAGGCTAAATGCTGAACAATTGATGCTTTTGAGATGTGGTGTTGTGAAGACGCTTGAGAGTCCCTTGGACTGCAAGGAGATCCAACCAGTCAATGCTAAGGGATATCAACACTGAATATTCATTAGAAGGACTGATGCTGAAGCTGAAGCTCTAATACTTTGG
Source organism: Madoqua kirkii (assembly GCA_006408675.1). Classification (NCBI taxonomy): domain Eukaryota; kingdom Metazoa; phylum Chordata; class Mammalia; order Artiodactyla; family Bovidae; genus Madoqua; species Madoqua kirkii. The sequence continues at coordinate 13,312 of SJYC01060636.1, read as the reverse complement.
CCACCTGATATGAAGAACTGACTTATTGGGAATGATCCTGATGCTGGGAAAGATTGAAGGCAGGAGGAGAAGGGGACGGCAGAGAATGAGATGGCTGGATTGCATCACTGACTCAATGGACATGAGTTTGAGCAAACTCCAGGAGATGGTGAAGGACAGGGAAGCCTGGAATGCTGCAGTCTGTGGGGTGGCAAAGAGTCGGACATGACTGAACTGAACTGAGGCTTTATATTAAAGTGGGTTTAATGTAGACAGCTTAAAACTAGGTATTTCTTTTTTACAATCTGAGAATCTGTGATTTTTTTAAAACACTGACTTTTAATGTGATATTATTATCAATATGATTATGTTTAAATCTGCTGTCTTGCTGCTGCTATTTGCACCATCTTTTTTTTGTAAGTTTTTCCTCTTTTTTTAAAAAATAGTATTTGTATAACTCCATCTCTTTTGTTGGCTTGTTATCTGTATTTGATATTTTGGCATTGCTTTTTAGTGCTTTCTTTAGGGTTTTTATATTCCTTCCATGCTGAACATATTATATCACTTCATATAAAATCTGTATTTCTATTTAACTTTCTCTTGGAAAGTTAAAGTTATAGATACTATTTTTGTTACTGATTGGATTTCTATGTATATTATAAAAATTATTACTAGTTTTTTTATTACTCTGAGTATTTGTCTTTTCAATAAATTAAAACAATGAGAAAAAAAAGTCTTTTATAATTACCTATATATTTGCTGTTTCCTGAGAACTTCTTTCTTTTGTGTTAAGATCCAAATTTCCATCTGGTATCATTTACTTATGCCTGAGATCTTCCTTGAAAGTGAAAAGTGAAAGTGAAGTCGCTCAGTCGTGTCCGACTCTTTGTGACCCTGTGGGCTGTAGCCCACCAGGTTCCTCCGTCCATGGGATTCTCCAGGCAAGAATACTGGAGTGGGTTGCCATTTCTTTCTCCAGAGGATCTTTCCAACCCAGGGACTGAACCCAGGTCTCCTGCATTGCAGGCGGACGCTTTAACCTCTGAGCCACCAGATCTTCCTTAGTGATTCTAATAGTGCTGTCCTTTTGGTGGTAACTCATCTCAGCTTGTTTACATTGAAAAATGTCTTCATTCTGTCTTTGATTTTGAAAGATTTTCACTGGATATAGATTTCCTGATTGATGGTTATTTTTAAAGAGATCATTACACTTTCTTATTACTTCCATTGCTTCTAATATGAACCCTCCTTTCTGTATTGTCTTTGTTTCTCTGTCTGCATTAAAAATATCTCTTTATTGTGTGTTTTCAAAAATTTGGTTATGATTTGCCTTATTGATAATTTCTTCATGTTTCTTCTGCTGGGGGTTTGTTGACTATTTTGAATGTTTTATTATTTTGTTCAAATTTGAAAAAAAATGCCATTTAAAATTATTTATGTATTTGTTTTGACTGCGTTGTGTGTTTGTTGCTACATTTAGGCTTTCTCTAATTGTGGTGAGCAGAGGCCTTAGCTGCAGTGCTCAGGCTTGTCCTGGAGCAGAGCAGGCTCTAGGGGGTGCTGGCTTTAATAGTTGTGGCTCGTGGGCTCTAGAGTATGGGCTCAGTAGTTATGGCACATGGACTCAGATCCCTCATGACTTGTTGGATCTTAGTTCCCACTCCAGGGATTGAACCATGTTCCCTGCATTGGCAGGAGGATTCTTAACCACTGGGCTACCAGAGAAGTCCCTCATTATTTTTAAATGTATTTTTTCCTCCCCACCATAGCTTTCTTTGGAGGCTCCAATTAAATATACTCAACAATGTGTGATATTGATCCATAAGCTTATGGATGATCTGTTCATCACTTCAGTCTATTTAATCTCTGTTTCACTGTGGATAGTTTCTAATTTCTGTGTCTTCTGGTTCACTGGCTTTTTCTTCTACAAGTCTAATATGATGTTACTTATTCTACTCATATATTGTATTTTTCATGTATAAATATTAATTTTGGGTTTTTTAATATCTTTAATATATTTCATTACTCTGTTTTAAAACCCTTGTTCTATCATCTGTGTCATTTCTGGGTCTATTTCTATTGATTTTTCTTTCTCCTGGTATGGATCATGTCTTCTAGCTTCTTTGTATAATTGATAATTTTTGGTTTGATGAAAAAATTCAAAATTTCACACTGTTAGGTGATTATTTTTTGTATTCTTTTAAATATCATTGGGATTTATTTGGACTCCAATTATTTAGAATCAGTTTGATTGTCTTTAAACTTGTTTTTTAACTTTGTCAAGGCAGGTCCAGAAAAGTTATTAATTTATAAATTTGGCTTCATCACTAAAGAAATACCGTGCTGAGGAACAGATCCATGCTCTGTATGTTAGGAGATATTTTCATTCAGGGTGGTAGGAGTGAAAACGAGATAACTGGTTTTCAAGAGTCTTCTTGAAAACTCTTCTTGGGCTCAAGAATCTTCTCCTTTTTTTTCCACTAGTACTTCTGAGGTATTCAGGTAAAAAAAAAAAAAATCAAAGTCTGATTTTGAATGAAGTAACAACCTTAAGTTTGGGATTAATCCATAAAATAATTGGCTTGTACTTTTAAAAGTGCTGAGATTGTGAAATATGGAGAAAAACTAAGGAACTTAACTTTTTCCATATTAAAAGAAACAAGACAACAAAATGCAATTAATGATCATGTATTGGATATTGGACTGAGGGAAAAAAGATCTAATGGATATTGGAGCAATTGCAAAATTTGATTATTAGGTGTGTGTTAGATAATAGTAATATGACAAAGTTTTACCTATTTTTATGCTTGTACTGTAGTTAAGTCAGTGTTCTTAGGAAATGCATGCTGAAGTATTTAGCGGTAGAGGTATGCAACTTTCTTTCAAAGGGCTTAAGACATTACCCACATTCCCCTGCACATGCATACAGACACACACAGCACAAGCACGCAAATAATAAAGCAAACTGAAGAAAGTGGTTGTTGAATCTGGGAAATAGATATCTAGGAATTGCTTGTATCATCCTTGTAAATTTACTGAAAGCTGAAATTATGTGAAGAAAAAATTACTAAAAGTGAATTGGCTGAAGCACACAGGATTGAGTTTCTCTTTATTGCTAAGTGTACATTGGTTAGCCTCTTGGGAGAGTTGATGGGCTTAATCTAAACAAAGTGAAAATGGAGTGATTTATTATACTCTCCTGAAACCTCCCCCTTTCTGAATCAAATTTAAGTTACAAACCAGAAGCTCTCTGATGCCAGGACTGATATGATAGTAGCTTATCTTTGTCAGTCAAGGAGATGGTCTGCTACATGCCTTCATGTCATTCCCCATTACCAGCAGCATGAAATTGATCCCCAAAAAGATGACATTAGAAACTGCAGCTCTTTCTTCCTAAAGTCATTCATCATGAGCTTTACTAGCAAAATGTTCCCAAATTCTTAGTGTAGCCTCATGAAACCAGAGCTGACTTCTTGCTAAATTCCAATATTAGTCACAGTTCTGTGGTCACAGTCCTTTTGGATTTTTTGTTTTATTTGTTTTCTGTTTGTTTAATACAAAAATTTCTCATGACTGTAACAGTTTATTTTGGGTGGAGACTTGGGGCCAAGGGAAAAGAAGAAGGGAGGATTGTTTGCCATCCTCCATTTCAGGTGATCATGGAAGGCACTAGAAGGGAAACAAGTCTCCCAGAAACTGGTAGCAGTTTTCAAACTTGGTCAAGTGGGAATAATGTGGCCAGTGTTATAAGTGAGTGGATACTTCTCAAAGAAGATGGGAACATGGGGGCAGGGAAGACCATATGAAAGGTGAAACAGCCCACCATGAGTCACTCACAGCTTCACTCACCTAGTCCTGCTTACAGATAGCTCCAGAGTCCCTTTTGTCTTTGCTTGTTAACAGAGAAGAATGTATCTGATCTCCACGTCTTGTCCAGATGATTAATGGAGATGCTACTGCAGGGATAAATGCTGTGTATCTTTGGCATCAAGTAGCACCTGCTCAGTTACCAGGGAGTGTTATCTTACAATCAGTAAGTAAAGCCGGGGTGAAGTGAGTCAGCGTCCTGGACTCATGGCAGTGTTTAACAAAGCAGGAAGCTGAGCTGCAATAGAATGCTTGGTTTCTTTGATCAGCTTAAACACTGCCTTGGTTAGCATCACAGATTGTTACAACCTGCAGATCATGCCATGAACATTGTCATCCCTAACATATAAACCACTAACTAGTTCCAGATGAATTGATAGAGTAACTATGCATAGAGCTGGTCCTAAATAAATGTATGCTCTCACACTTTGCCCCTATGCTCCAGTTGTCTTTGGCGGGACTCGTGTGTCACTTATTCCTTCTTCTTAGATTTAGTCTTGTTAAAAGACATAACCTGAGATTTAAAATTGAGCTCTGGAAGGATTTATTTAAGACTGAAGATTTACAGGGAAGTGGTCAAGCACTGACCTAGGTGATTTTAAATAATTTAAAATCTCTTGTCAGTCTACAAACTTTCTGTGTGTTATTACTCCTATTTTAGAAATGAGGAATCTGAGGTAGTAATGAAAAGATAAGAAGTTTGGCCAAGGGTAAATGGGTAATCACTGATTCAATGAACATGAATGTGGGCAAATTTTGGGAGACAGTGAAGGACAGGGAGGCCTGGTGAGCTACAGTCCAGGGGGTCGCAAAGAGTCAGATATGACTTAGTGACTGAACAACAACAAGAAGCAGTTAATATATGGAAGAAGTAGGACACAAACCCAGTTCTTTGTGTTTCCAAGAGTTTCCTTGGGTACCAGGTTGTGAACTTGCAAATTTCCCATCCTTCCCATAAAACACTGCCCCCCAATTCTGTCTTTCTTTTGTTCAGCAAATATATCTTAAATACTCTACATGCCAGGTACTAGGTTGGGTGTTGGTGATTTGGAAGAATTTATAAGTTTTATGAAAGGAAAAAATGTATGATGATAGAAAATACTCATATATAGGATAGTGGGGTTTTCTCTAATTTAGTTAAAAATGAACTTCTGAGTTGGTGACACAGAGTCCTGAGACTTCAAGGTTGGGAAGAAGGAAGCCATGCAAAGCCCTGAGCTGTGAGCATTCCAGGCCAAGGACAAGCAAAGGCAAATGCCTTGAAGCTGGAAAGGGAGGAATCTGTTCAGGGAACTGATACAGGACCAGCAGGATAAGCATAGAGAAAGAGAGTGATAAATGTGTGCTGGTATTTGAGAGTGAGGCTGAGCAATGTCATGGAAGTCCTTACAGGATGTCTTTGCACTCCAGGAGCATGAGGCCGGAGTCATATAACATGGCACCAGAAGCTCCAGTGGGTGCCAAGGTTCAGCTTTTTATTGCCAGTCAATCTTCTATACTGCCTTGAGTTGGGTTTGACTTTTTGCTGCAGCTTCTCTTGCTGATTTTAAGGACAAATCACTGTTAGTTAGTAGAGAGATCCTAGGTAATCACAGTGCTACTTTCTTTAAAATATCTACCACCCAGGAAAATTTGTATCAAATGTTTCTGTAACTCCTAATTTTGTTTCATCTCCTGAACAGCCCATCATGGTGACACAAGGCTGAGAAGATGGGCGTTTCAGCATGTTGCTATCTGCAATCCCTTCTAGTTCTTTGTACCTCAGCAAGTTCAATTAAGTTTTAAAAACTTTGTCATATGGAAAGTGGGGATTTCAGATTGTCATGCATTTTCATATGTTTTGTATATTTTTTGTTCTTCCTGGAATACTATCTTCTGTATTTTGCCTTTTGGCATCCATGAAAACTGTTTCTTATCAACTTTTTTTGTAACACTCACTTTATCTGAGAAAGAATTACACCATCTAATTCTGTTCTTTGAATGTACTTCTATTATTTCCCTTAACAAATTTTAACTCTTCACACACATGATTCATGTCCTCTGATAACTGATGTCTGGAAGACAATGGCATCCCACTCCAGTGCTCTTGCCTGGAAAGTCCCATGGATGGGGAGCCTGGTAGGCTGCAGTCCATGGGGTCACTAAGGGTCGGACATGACTGAGCGACTTCACTTTCACTTTTCACTTTCATGCATTGGAGAAGGAAATGGCAACCCACTCCAGTGTTCTTGCCTAGAGAATCCCAGGGACGGGGAGCCTGTTGGGCTGCCGTCTATGGGGTCACACAGAGTTGGACACGACTGAAGTGACTTAACAGGCAGGCAGGCAGAGCTCATCTGAGGCTGCTGACCTTGTCTCCTTCATCCTTGCCCCTCTAGCACTTCACTCAGTATCCAGCACAAAATAAACTCAGTAAGTGCTAAATGAAATGAGGTGCTTAGTGAAAGTTCATGCTCTGCCATTAACTCGGAATTTGATGCATGATCTTAGGTGACTCATCTACTTTTCTCAGGGGCCTCAGTAAGTTATCTCATTTATAATGCTGCATTTGAGTGGATATATAATTTATAATATTAGTAGTATCGAGTACTTACCCTGATTGAGTACTTACAATGTACACCCTCCTTGTTAGGTGCTGTAAATGCATTATCTCAATGGATCCCTACGTCAGCTTCATGAGGTAGCTGTCATTGTCATTCTCATTTGACAGATAGGAAGCTGAGATCCAGGGATGAAAAGTGATTTGTGCAAAATTGGGCGGGATAGTGGAATTTGGAACAGATCGGCACTGAGTTTGTTGGACTCCAGAGCCCATGCCCCAAGTATCTTGCTGCATCATTTTCAGTTCTCTAAACTAATGAGTAAAACACCCTGATGACAACATTTCTGCATTCTTTTTTTTCTGATGTTGGCAACACTCAAACCACTGTAGTGATAATTTTGTTTGTTTGTCTGTCTACCAAGAAAGGTGAGAAAGCAGAGTCTTTCTTAGGCTCACAATTGTGAGTCATTAATAGGTGATTCTGAAAATTGATTCTCAAGTGAGCTTTTGAGGAAGGCTGCATTCCATTGCCAGGGCTGGTCCATCTGCTAAGAGAATGATGAAAGACTAGCACCACACAGGGAAGGCGAGATGATCTGAGACCCCAGGAAACAGGGTTCTGGGGGTAGGGGGAGCAGTAGGTGGAACTGAAGAGTGAGGGTAGAGGGCTTTCAGCAATGTAATCAGCTTTAAATGCAGCGTTTGAAACAAAAAAGAATTCAACACTGGAGCTTGATTATGTTTAACCAGTGGATATTTAATATCATGCCTCTACATTTTAATTCTGGGAAGAAACATGGCTCAAGTTACAAATCTCACAGAAATGACTACGGAGGCCTGGGACACGAGACACCCAGGTGGGAGGCGTCTGTCAGCAGAACAGCCAAGCCAGTCAGCACCTGGCCTGAGTCATGGCTGCGGCCTGCCTTGATGGGTTTGTCTATGTCAGCCACCTTAGGGAGGACAGGTGTCGTGGAGTGGGGAGGAGTAACATGGGGCCATGGGGATGTAGTTTAGTAACATATCAGTGGCGTAGGTCCTGTAATTCCCATCTTAGGACTGAGGGGCAGCGGAGCCTTACAGGGTGAAGAGGTGGACAAGGAAGACCCAGTAATTCATGTGTGAATGATGCAGAAGACTGCTGTGTCTTCTAACTCCTGGCCAGGCACAAAGTGACCCACATTGCTGTGAAGGTTAGACACCAAACAAAAGGTCTAGTTAGAAGAATTGACTGAAGCCTGGGTGGTCTCCCTGCCTATTCCCTGCATTCTTTCTTACATCCTCCCAGGCTGTCCAAAGGTCATTGCAAAAGCTCGTCCTTACTTGATTTGTGAAGGTCTGCTTCTGGTGGTGTCGATTGTTTTGAGTCAAGGTTACCTGTAATTTTCTGATTTACTAAAGAATTTTCACACATGCTTTTTCGTGGCAATCCTGAGACAGTTTTTGTTTTCTGTTCCCACTTCATGTATGAGGAAACCGAAGCTAAGAGAAACTTGATGATATACCCAAGATCACAGGTGGACAACCACTATTTTTAGGAAAGAATGAAAATTGTTTAAATCTTCAGGTTTTCTCTTTTTCTCAATGTAGCCAATATTGACCTTTAGAGTTTCTTCCTGAGCAAAGGCTGTACCATACTCTGCTGAACTGACCCTGTCCCCTTGCCCTGCTTCTATCAGAAAGTATTAACTGGCTATCCAAGCCTCAAAGAATTTTCTATGAAATTTAGTATGTGAGAGCTCTAAGTTCATAAACTGCTGATAATTTCTCCTCCCAAAAAAACATTTTCATTAGAATGACTATAAAATTTCCTGTCCAGTTTGGCACACATTTGAAATTAAAATAAGCAACAAAAATAATTGAAATGATATGATTTTGAAATATTGACTAGGTAAAACAATTCTATTAAAACAATTTTCAAATACAAAGTTCTTAAAGTAAAAATAACACATACCAGTTAAGATAAACCAAATCTTTTAAAATGTATATTGATTGTTCAGTTCAGTTCGGTTCAGTTGCTCAGTCATGTCCAACTCTTTGCGACCCCATGAATCACAGCATGCCAGGCCTCCCTGTCTATCACCATCTTTCAGAGTTCACTCAGACTTGAGTCCATCGAGTCAGTGATGCCATCCAGCCATCTCATCCTCTGTTGTCCCCTTCTCCTCCTGCCCCCAATCCCTCCCAGCATCAAATTCTTTTCAATGAGTCAACTCTTTGCATGAGGTGGCCAAAATACTGGCATTTCAGCTTTAGCATCATTCCTTCCAAAGAAATCTCCTTCAGAATGGACTGGTTGGATCTTCTTGCAGTCCAAGGGACTCTCAAGAGTCTTCTCCAACACCACAGTTCAAAAGCATCAATTCTTCGGCACTCAGCCTTCTTCACAGTCCAACTCTCACATCCATACATGACCACTGGAAAAACCGTAGCCTTGACTAGACGGACCTTAGTCGGCAAAGTAATGTCTCTGCTTTTGAATATGCTATCTAGGTTGGTCATGACTTTTCTTCCAAGGAGTAAGCGTCTTTTAATTTCATGGCTGCAGTCACCATCTGCAGTGATTTTGGAGCCCCAAAAAATAAAGTCTAGCACTGTTTTCACTGTTTCCCTGTCTATTTCCCATGAAGTGATGGGATCGGATGCCATGATTTTCGTTTTCTGAATGTTGAGCTTTAAGCCAACTTTTTCACTGTCCTGTTTCACTTTCATCAAGTGGCTTTTTAGTTCCTCTTCACTTTCTGCCATAAGGGTGGTGTCATCTGCATATCTGAGGTTATTGATATTTCTCCTGGCAATCTTGATTCCAGCTTGTGTTTCTTCCAGTCCAGCGTTTCTCAAGATGTACTCTGCGTATAAGTTAAATAAGCAGGGTGACAATATACAGCCTTGATGTACTCCTTTTCCTATTTGGAACCAGTCTGTTGTTCCATGTCCAGTTCTAACTGGTGCTTCCTGACCTGCATACAGATTCCTCAAGAGGCAGGTTAGGCGGTCTGGTATTCCCATCTCTTTCAGAATTTTCCACAGTTTATTGTGATCCACACAGTCAAAGGCTTTGGCATAGTCAATAAAGCAGAAATAGATGTTTTTCTAGAACTCTCTTGATTTTATGATCCAGTGAATGTTGGCAATTTGATCTCTGGTTCCTCTGCCGTGTCTAAAACCAGCTTGAACATCAGGAAGTTCACGGTTCACATATTGCGGAAGCCTGGCTGGGAGAATTTTGAGCATTACTTTACTAGCATGTGAGATGAGTGCAATTGTGCGGTAGTTTGAGCATTTTTTGGCATTGCCTTTCTTTGGAATTGGAATGAAAACTGACCTTTTCCAGTCCTGTGGCCACTGCTGAGTACAAAAAATAACATGCAAAATAATTATTCTTGGTATTTATTCACAGACTTTATAAGCAGTTTCTTAGCTAAATATGTTTCTAATTTTGTCACTGTCACTCATATTTCCCCTAAAGAAAATAGTTTTGTTTATTTATCTTTTTTTAATAATTGATAAGAACTGTTTATTACTGACTCTTTCAAAATGGCAGTTCGTATTCATGGCCTGTATTTGTGCTTTTATTCTTTTGTTAGAGGATTTCTTTTTAATCTGTTCCTGTGAGCTCCTCCTATGTAGGAATGATTGTGTATAGAAACTGCCATTTTTTGCAAATATTGTCCAAACATAGTTAAGAAAATAGTTTCAATATGGCCATATTATAATTTTTAAAGAGCTTGAAGACGTCTTCACAGCATCATTTTATAGTTACTAACTTTGGAAAATGTTTTTTGACCCAGGAGAAAGTTATTTTCTCATAGACATAAAACCCCAGTGAGAAGTTGTATTCCACGCAGACATTCAAAGACTCAAGCTAATGGAGGCTAAAGAGTTGAGCTGTGTTCTGGTTCCTTGTCTCTTTCTTCTGTCCTCCTTGGTTCTGCCTGTTGTAATGGGACAAATGGAGTCAAGTCCTGCTTTTACAGATTTTTCCTTCAAATATCTGAGGACAACTCTCCAACTTCTCCTGAGGTTTATCTTTCCAGACTAAACTGTTGCGTCTCATTCTGTCATTCCTCGTTTTGACATGGCTTACAGTTCTTTACCTTATTACACACAGTCCTCTAAAGGCACTCTCGTTTTGACTTTTGATACATTTGAAAAGAGAAATGAGAAGGACAGATGAGAGGAACAAAGTTCAGTGAGACCATTGCTTTCTGTGTGCTTACGCAGTGGTTTTCACTCCTGTCAGGTTGTAAGCTGCGAGATGGCCAGAACTGCCTGTCTTGTTCACCTTATTGTCCTCAGCCCCTTGCATAGTGCCTGCAATCACAGATTTCCAATACACAATTATTCAGTCATTAAATAGATACTACTTATGTCACTGTCTGTTCATTGGCTAGCTACTGATCAGAGCTGGGATCCAAATTTTCAATCACCTGGTTCTGTTGAGACTTTTCAGCATTCTGTTCTCTTTTTCTTTTCTTTTTCCCGTCTTTCTTGCTTATCTCCCTGCTTCCTACCCACTTTCCCTCCCTTCCTTCCTTTCTCCCCTCCTTCTCCTCATTGTTTTTACTTGTCTCTGTCTTGAAATCCTTCTGATCTTTGGAGATATATAGAGACTTTAAAAATACAAACTAATGAACTCATGAGAGCATGTGAGTTTAAATGCTACCCATACAATTTCAGGAAAATACTGTCTTCTGGGCTTCACATAGTTTTTCACCTGAGATAAATTCCAATATGTGTAAAGACTCGAACTAGGATAGAGGTATTTTACCCTTTAATTCCTAGGTTGCTGTGGAGCTGTTTTCCTTGGTGAGTGGGTATATGCTTGTGTATGTGTTAGCATGTGTGTGGTGAATAATATATGAATTAAGTGTGACTTTATGGGATACAGAGTGAGACCTGTGCCTGGGATCCAGACTACTCATCTCTACAGAGCAAGGGTTACCAAACACTGGTTTGTGGGACCAGCAACAAAACAATTACCTGATGCAACTGTAGATTCTGGGGTCCCCATCTTATACCTTTTAGAATTCAAACTTTCATGGGTTTAGGAATTTTTATCCTTAACAAGCAATTCTGGTGATTTTTCTCTACAAGCTGGAGAGAAGACTGGATGTTTGCTCTTTTGTCCAGGATATTAACTAGGGAAAATCAGCCCTAAAAGGAATTTGTTGATGTAGAGAGAGGGGCTTGAAGTGAGAAGTAGGCTTGCAAAAATATCAAGTGACAGATTTCTACAATGAAAGAGCACAAAGGAATGAATTAGAAGTATTTCAGAGGTCTAAGGCCATTTAACTGGGGGCAAATGGCAAGCTTATCCAAATTACTGGCACCTGGAAGCATCAGAACACATTGCACAGTAAAACAATTCATGTTAATATGACAGTAAACATTTAAAATCTGAGCAGTTTAAAAATGTACCCAGGTAACTCTCTTTTTAAAATAGAGTCATTAAAAGGAGTGATGAATTAATTAGCATAGAAAGAGGTTCACAACTTTAAATGCGAAGGGTCTGCTAAGATTTTAAAACTTTAGAAAAGCGGGAAGAGAAACTAAAACAACTTTGTTAGTGACTGCCTTTTCTGGGAGAGACGAGGGCCTCGGGACTGGGAGGCTAACAGCAGTCCTCTGTGATGTCTCCTGAGTTGTATTTATTGACTCCTGTGGTGGGTCCACAGATGTTTGCTTTATGATAATCCATCTAGATCCATGTTTGTGTTGTCTGCACCTTCCTAATAGTGTGTTATCTTTCTCAAAAATTACTTTAAAGGCATTGTATAAAAATGGCTAAGTGTTGAAGTTTGCACAGCAATGTTTTAATCCTTCAATTGTCTGGAAAATTTTCTTTAGGATGAATGCCTCAGTCTAACTTCTTATTAATTCCTGGAACAGAAACTTTAAATGTTTACATTTGTTCATAATTCATAGGATTAGGTTTTATTTTAAGCACTTGGCATTAGGAATCTCTTGAAAATAATTTACTGGTTTAATAAAACATACTTACACTCTAAAACTGAACCAAGATTCTTTGGCTTATAACCAGTTCTTGGGTTTTCGATCACTCTATTTAGTTTTTCATTAAAATTAATTTCTCCCATTGTATTTTTTTTTAATGTTCCCCTTTAGTTCTAAAAGTTGATACTTTATAGGTCCATAGCACTGTGCTTTACAAGCAGCTTTATCTGCATGGTTTGATTTGATTTGGTACACAGAGTATTTCTCTAAGGCAGTAGAGAAATCATCACTAATCTCTCTTGACCCAAGACTGCGTCTGTGAAGCAAGTGGGATTAATTTAGCTATTGTCTGTCATATGGCTAATGATGGGTGGGACTGGGAATCAAGCCCAGATCTTATGAATGTAAGTGTGTGCTTTATCCATTATGTGGGTGATTATTAAAAAAAAAAAGACAAATATCCAAATTAATTTGCCCTCTACTTTTGAGGCTCATGATTTTAGTTTTTGGATAAGGGCCCTTGGTGGAATAAGTTTCCCCAACTTTGGAAACAAGAGGACCCAGTTGTCATTATTTAGTTACTTTATAAATAAATAGATAATTGCTTAATGAAAAAAAAATTCCATTTAGTTATAATTTACATACTGATAAGTGTATATTGGCATGCCACTCAGTTGATTTTTACAAGCTGTATACAACCTTGCAACAAGCACACAGATCAAGAAATACAGTGTTTACCAACACCCCAGAAATTTCCCTCATGTCTATTCCAATCAGTATCCACACCCTAAGGTTAAGCACTGTCACGACTTTTTACACTATGGATCAGTATTGTCTGTTTTTGTACTTTATATGAATATAGTCATACAGGCTGCATTTTTTTGTGTCTGTCTTCCCTTGCTCAGTGTTATGTATGTGAGATTCACCCACATTGCTGTTTGTACTTGTAGAATATTCTCTTTGCTGTCC
>SJYC01060635.1:0-59728 GCA_006408675.1 Madoqua kirkii | reverse complement strand
AGGGTCTGCTAAGATTTTAAAACTTTAGAAAAGCGGGAAGAGAAACTAAAACAACTTTGTTAGTGACTGCCTTTTCTGGGAGAGACGAGGGCCTCGGGATTGGGAGGCTAACAGCAGTCCTCTGTGATGTCTCCTGAGTTGTATTTATTGACTCCTGTGGTGGGTCCACAGATGTTTGCTTTATGATAATCCATCTAGATCCATGTTTGTGTTGTCTGCACCTTCCTAATAGTGTGTTATCTTTCTCAAAAATTACTTTAAAGGCATTGTATAAAAATGGCTAAGTGTTGAAGTTTGCACAGCAATGTTTTAATCCTTCAATTGTCTGGAAAATTTTCTTTAGGATGAATGCCTCAGTCTAACTTCTTATTAATTCCTGGAACAGAAACTTTAAATGTTTACATTTGTTCATAATTCATAGGATTAGGTTTTATTTTAAGCACTTGGCATTAGGAATCTCTTGAAAATAATTTACTGGTTTAATAAAACATACTTACACTCTAAAACTGAACCAAGATTCTTTGGCTTATAACCAGTTCTTGGGTTTTCGATCACTCTATTTAGTTTTTCATTAAAATTAATTTCTCCCATTGTATTTTTTTTTAATGTTCCCCTTTAGTTCTAAAAGTTGATACTTTATAGGTCCATAGCACTGTGCTTTACAAGCAGCTTTATCTGCATGGTTTGATTTGATTTGGTACACAGAGTATTTCTCTAAGGCAGTAGAGAAATCATCACTAATCTCTCTTGACCCAAGACTGCGTCTGTGAAGCAAGTGGGATTAATTTAGCTATTGTCTGTCATATGGCTAATGATGGGTGGGACTGGGAATCAAGCCCAGATCTTATGAATGTAAGTGTGTGCTTTATCCATTATGTGGGTGATTATTAAAAAAAAAAAAAAGACAAATATCCAAATTAATTTGCCCTCTACTTTTGAGGCTCATGATTTTAGTTTTTGGATAAGGGCCCTTGGTGGAATAAGTTTCCCCAACTTTGGAAACAAGAGGACCCAGTTGTCATTATTTAGTTACTTTATAAATAAATAGATAATTGCTTAATGAAAAAAAAATTCCATTTAGTTATAATTTACATACTGATAAGTGTATATTGGCATGCCACTCAGTTGATTTTTACAAGCTGTATACAACCTTGCAACAAGCACACAGATCAAGAAATACAGTGTTTACCAACACCCCAGAAATTTCCCTCATGTCTGTTCCAATCAGTATCCACACCCTAAGGTTAAGCACTGTCACGACTTTTTACACTATGGATCAGTATTGTCTGTTTTTGTACTTTATATGAATATAGTCATACAGGCTGCATTTTTTTGTGTCTGTCTTCCCTTGCTCAGTGTTATGTATGTGAGATTCACCCACATTGCTGTTTGTACTTGTAGAATATTCTCTTTGCTGTCCAGTGTGACTTTATCATAATTTGTCTGTCGACTTGTTAAGTCACTCAGTCATGTACAACTCTTTGCAACCCCATCTACTGCAGCATGCCAGGTTTCCCTGTCCTTCACCATCTCCTGAAGTTTGCTCAGACTCATTTCCATTGAGTCAGTGATGCCATCCAACCATCTCATCCTCTGTCATCCCCTTCTCCTCCTGCCTTCAATCTTTCCCAGCATCAGGGTCTTTTCCAATGATTCAGCTCTTCACATCAAGTGGCCAAAGTACTGGAGCTTCAGCTACAGCATCAGTCCTTCCAGTGAAGAGCAAGGTCTGCTTTCCTTTAGGACTGACTGGTTTGATTTCCTTGCAGTCTAACGGACTCTCATAGTCTTCTCCAGCACCGTAGTTTGAAAGCATCAATTCTTCAGTGCTCAGCCTTTTTTATTGTCCAGCTTTCACATCCGTATATGACTATTAGAAAAATCATAGCTTTGACTATACTGACCTTTGTAGCCAGAGTGATATCTCTGCTGTTTAATATGCTGTCTAGGTTAGTCATAGCTTTTCTTCCAAGGAGCAAGCATCTTTTAATTTCATGGCTGCAGTCACGATCCACAGTGATTTTGGAGCCCAAGAAAATCAAGTCTGTCACTGTTTCCATTGTTCCCCATCCATGTGCTATGAAGTGATGGGGCCAGACGCCATGATCTGCATTTTCTGAATGTTAAATAAGCCTTTTCACTCTCCTCTTTCACCTTCATCAAGAGAATGTTTAGTTCCTCTTTGCTATCTGCTGTAAGAGTGGTGTCATCTGCATATCTGAGGTTATTGATATTTCTCCTGGCAATCTTGATTCCAGCAGTACTTCATCCAGCCTGGCATTTTGCACAATGTACTCTGCATGTAAGTTAAATAAGCAGGGTGACAATATACAGCCTTGATGTACTCCTCTTCCAATTTGGAAACCGTCTGTTGTTCCAGGTCCGGTTATAACTGTTGCTTCTTGACCTGCATACAGATTTCTCAGGAGGCAGGTAAGGTGGTCTGGTTTTCCCATCTCTTTAAGCATTTTCCATGGTTTGTTGTGGGGTCGCACAGAGTTGGACATGACTGAAGCGACTTAGCAGCAGCAGCAGCACAGTCAAAGGCTTTAGGATAGTCAGTGAAGCAGAAGTAGATGTTTTTCTGAAATTTTCTTGCTTTTTCTATGATCCAACAGATGTTGGCAACTTGATCTCTGGTTCCTCTACCTTTTCTAAGTTCATCTTAAACATCTGAAAGTTCTCAGTTCACATACTGTTGAAGCCTAATTTGGAGAATTTTGAGCAATACTTGATAATGTGTGAAATGAGTGCAATTGTGTGGTGGTTTGAACATTCTTTGGCATAGTCCTTCAACTATTGATGAGTATTTGGTTGGTTTTCATGTGGAGGTTAGTACCTCTAGAGTACAATGATCATTCTAGTCCAGGTCTTTTGGTGAGAAGATGTACGCATTTCTGTTGGGTGCACATTTACAAGTGGAATTGCTAGGTCCTAGCTTATGTCTGAATGTGTTCTCATTTAACAGATACTAGTAAAAAAAATTGACAGTCCTACACACCCCATCATAGCCAGTTTGGGAAAAAGAGAGGAAGACAACAGTTATCTGGATTAAGACAATCAGATTCTCTCTTAGGAGACTGGACCATAGACCTGGTGGAAAGTCACTGGTGGGTTTAAGGGATTCTAGAAGTAGACAGGAAGAGGCGATGAGCCAGGTTTGCAGCAGAATACTAGCTTCCAAAATCAAGGCACCAGGGCTGCCCAGACTTCAGACTTTTCTCCTAGTTCCACTCCTGGCAACTGCAGTGATGCTTCATTTTCTATATTGATGTCCAGGAGGTGGTATCTTTACAGCAAGCCCCAGCAGTTTAATTTACCTAGATTGCCTGCACTTCCATACTTTCAACTAATATATTGTTGGTGTTAAAACAGTTAAAACCCATTTGTTGGATATTGGGGTTCTATACCTAATCATATTTTGGTACTGGGAAATTTAAAAAGAATCAGTCAATGTTCCTTTGACAAATACCATGACTGAAGTAAGTGCAAAGAACACTGCAAACAAAATAAGGAAGTGGCCAGGTCTATCAGGGATGAATATACTATGAGGTTAATGATGCTTAAGAATCAGGGTATCTCATTGTTTAAAACCTGTCCTAAGAGTACTCATCATGTTTCTATAGAGATTTTCAAGCACAGGTAGTGTATTTCAACTGAAATTTAGTGAATGTTTATCTTATTTTATTTTTAAAGAGTCTCCCTCCCTGCACTGATTTATCCTGTGGGTTCTGAAACACCTGGATCTTCCCCATTATGGGGAGTGTAGTAAAGACTTCAAAGAGAAAGAGCCCTTGAGTTGAGTCTTGAAGCACAAAGAGAGTTTTCTCAGATGCTCAAGGTCTGGTAGGCTGGGCCAGGCCATGAAGATAGTGTGTGTCAAGGCACAAGGCACAGTTGTGTGAAACAAATGTGATTGTTTGAAGGCAAGTAATAGTTTGATGCTAGAGCTAAGTGGACAGTGGCAGGTTGTGGGTAGTACTGTGATGAATAAGGAATCTGAGAAGGTGGCCAAGGACCAGTCAGGGAGACCCATGTATGCCATGATTAAGATCTTGTGTTTGGTTGTCTGGTTGCTGGGAGTTGGGGGAGAGTTGTCATGACTGAGTGCTGTAAGGCTTTTTTAGATGGGGCCTTTTCCCCCCAAAATATGCTCCCAGTCATAAGAACACTCAACAGGATCAAGAGTTTTTGCAGATCCTATATCTCTAATTTTGAAGATAAGAGTACTTGGCAAAGGAGAGAGAAGGAAGAAACAGTCTATATATTTAGAGAGAAAAATCTTATGGATGGATGAGGAAAAAACAAAAATTGAAATAGTGTACAAATGCATTTTTAAAAATCATTGAAACCAGTTTCCAAGATGTCAAGGGGGAAGATTAGAAGGGAGGTGGAGAAGAAGGCCAATATGTGAGGCAGTTACCGCTTAAAGCATCCTTTGCCATAGTGGGTTTCCTCTGAGGAAAAGACAGGACACAGTCCAGCAGAAAGTACAGCAAGTGGTTGGAATTTCCCCAGCACCCTCCACGTGTGTTTCTTCAAGTGTATGTGCATTAAGAGCTGCTTAGTGTAGGTCAGGGGCATGAGGCCCAACATGACAAGAAGGACCTCTTCTCACATGCTCATGTTCTTATGAGCTATGACTCCCCAGCCACTGCTACCACACTCTTGAACTAAATGCAACATAACCCATAGCCAGTCAGCTCTGGGATTTCAGACCTGGCTGTGCATGCCTGTAACCCAAGTGTCTTGGCTGCAGTTACCCTGTCACCCTAGCTCCATAATTCTTATCTTGGCATGAGAAACGTTTAAATTGCATTTGGGGTGAAGACTTCAGCAGCAATAAGTTAAATCCTAGAAATAAGCGTGCAGCATATAGGAGAAATGGCGTGCAGTATTGTATATGTATTGAAAGAGAAGAGGGTATCAGAGGATAAGATGGCTGGACGGCATCACCAATACAATGGACAAGAACTTGGGCAAACTTTGGGAGATGGTGAAGGATCAGAAGGCCTGACATGCTGCAGTCCATGAAGTCACAAAGAATTGGACACGACTGGGCAGCTGAACTAAACTTAACTGATTGTACATGTGTTTCCATGAAGCTGTTGTGTTAAGCAGACACCAAGTAGGTGGTTGCCCCAAATGTGGCCACTGGTATAGTTCACACATTAAGGAGGAACTATTTCTTCCTATGTTTGACAAAGCCATGGACTGCTTGAGTGAATACCCATGGAAGCATGGCAAAGGATCATGACCTAAATCCCACACATAGAGAAGAGTTCTCCTTCATGGTGTTCTGTGCTTAGTATGCGAAAATGTGCATTTAGTTTTGTTGCTAATGAAGCTCCCTCCAAATGGGAATAGTTGCTCTCTATTTCCTGTATCTGGAAACAGCTAGCACCAGCTAGTCTGGGCAAAGAGAACTTATGAGCTATAAGTTTGAAAGGAACTGTAGCCTTATTGTCTTTGCCTCCATTCTCTCCATGATCTTACAGCATCAACCTTGTATATTTGTTCTATATATTTTTCTACAATAAAAGAGATGGGGTCAAGAATAAGGTGTGATCCAACTGAAGTTTGCTCAATGAATCAAACATTTCTTGGGCTTCTTGCAAGGCTATTATAAAGCCACTGAAAGATTTTCTGTCCCACTTGTAGAAGTAATAATGTATTTTATTTTCCCAGGCTCTGAAATCACTGTGGATGGTGATTGCAGCCATGAAATTAAAAGATACTTGCTCCTTGGAAGAAAAGCTATGACAAACCTAGACAGCATATTAAAAAGCAAAGAGACCAGTTTGTCAACAAAGGTCCATATAGCCAAAGCTATGTTTTTTCCAGTAGTCATGTACTGATGTGAGAGTTGGACCATAATGAAGGCTGTACATAGAACTGATGCTTTCAAACTGTGGTGCTAGAGAAGACTCTTGAGAGTCCCTTGGACAGCAAGGAGATAAAATCAGTCAATCCTAGAGGAAATCAGCCTTGAATATCCATTGGAAGGACTGACACTGAAGCTCCACTACTTTGGCCACCTGATGCAAAGAGCTGACTCATTGGAAAAGACCTTGATGCTGGGGAAGATTGGAGGCAAAAGGAAAAGAGAGTGACAGATGACAAGATGGTTAGACAGCATCACTGACCCAGTGGACATGAATTTGAGCAAACTCCGGGAGATAGTGAGAGACAGAGAGGCCTGGTGTGCTGCAGTCCATGGGATCACAAAGAGTTGGACATGACATAGCAACTGAACAACAGCATCCCATGTGTCATGGCAGAGAAGCCAACTTACTGCTTGTAAGCTAGGGGATAAGACTAATTTTTCTCTCTGGTGTCCTTCTTGGATTCTTTAATTCAATGCCAGTAATCACTCTCTAAGCCCATGCTCCAACTTGCTTCTACTAGGACAAGAAAACCAAGGATGAAGCCAAGATATTAAATGTGATTAAGATTTTTATCTCTGGTCAGATCATGAAAAGAGTGGAATTACCATCTTATCTACCCAGTTGTTTCATAGATGAGGAAACTGAGAACCAGAGAAGTCATACAGTGTATTTAGAGTCACAAGGGTATTTAAGGAGAAAGTCAGGGTATGTACCCAAGTCGTCTCATTCCTTACTCCATCTTCAGTTACTCCACTACACAGATGAACTTTATCCTTGAAAATCACTGTCTTCATTTTCAGGAAAGCACAGTACCTCATCCTTCCTCCTTCTTTTACGTACTGTGTACACCTATTTACTCTCCATCCTCTGTTCTGTGAAAGCTTATCTCTCAAGAAAGCTTACTTTGGAGGTATCTACACAATAGGCCTTCCCAGGCATATTTACATGGAAAGACTTACTCTAATACAAGGCTCTGAGCAATGCACTCATTGCAGAGCCTCAATATCATGTCATAGACAGTCACTTCCTTGGCCTGTGTGTAAATCCACCCTAATAATGACAATATTTGAAGCTGCCCCCTCATATGAGGAACATTTGTACTGGCAAATTTTCTTAAAAGGTGGGCAATGTGAAGGAAATGTGTATTTCTGGGAAACACCATCCTGAAGTCCCAAGGAAGAACAATGCTCCTTCTTTCCAAAACATTGCTGAATTACTCTCCAAGTGAGTTCTGAGATCGAGTTCTGAAAATGTGTATTTCACAGTCTTTCTTTGGATGCTCTTGTGTCAGACAATGCTTCACTATTTTAGAGAGAAAAAGCATTCCTGTTATTAGGTAGCCACTCCCATACACTTTATGGAACATGTTGGAAAGAGGCAAATCACCATTCATTCAGTTTATTCCTCAGCTCCTTAGGGACTGACTCTGCATCAGGGCTCAGTACTGAAGGAAGATTTCAAACCCCAACTTGAATGGTCAGTAAATGGGGTTCCTACTCAGGCTAAAGAAGCCGCAGGTCCTAGGTACTGGAGAAGGTGACATGTACAAGCTATTGAATTCTCAGGGACTGTGAATTCAGAGTCCTAAAGATACTGTCTGGAGATTAGCAAAATCCAAGTGGTAGAGAGACTATAGTCCTGGCAGAGATCATTCAGAGAAAAAACGTAAAGATGGCAATTTATGTAGGGCTGCATAAGGACACGTGGCTTGTAATCAGCCTGTGTACTGTGCTTAGTTGCTCAGTCGCGTCTGACTCTGCAGCCCCATGGACTGTAACCCATGAGGCTTGTGGGTTGCCATGCCCTCCTCCAAGGGATCTTCCCCACCCAGGGATCGAACCCAGGTCTCCCACATTGCAGGCAGATTCGTTACTGTCTGACCCACCAGGGAAGCCCATTAATCTGCCTATTGTATTCCATCGATAAAGGCTGGGAAGACTCGCAGAATGTTTTATGCTGAGACAAGAATACCTTTACCACTGAATATAATAGTAACAGTAATAGTTAAAAAGATTTTTATATTGTATTGAATCTATGCCACACTTCCATCCTGTCTCTACACCCTTGAATAGATTTTCTTATTTACAACTGTAAACAGAATCAGATGGGCAGTAACAGAAAGACAAGGGATGTAGTAGTCGAGAAATGAGAGTGGAATTGATGATCAACTTTTTCTGAAAAGAAGCAGTTTGTGGTTCAGAATGGGAATTTGAGGCTACTGCAAAATCAAAGGCCCTTCCGCCTGACATCCTGAACCACAGGGCACAGCCTTTTGACTGAACTGTAAGATACTGCCTGCTGGAGTAAGCAGTACAGTGGGTCCCCATATGAAGGGCCTGTGGCCATCTACAAAATCAGGGATGTCTGGGACTAAATTGTGCAGCTGTGTACATGCCAAAGAGTCAATAGTCTTCCAGAGCAAATAAAATCTGTAACATGGGATAACTCCTTATCCCCAAATACTAACATTAGACAGGACTCCAGTCTATCACTTAATACCAGGAACATAATAAGTGCTCAGAATCCCAATTGTTACCATAACTAAAATCTTTTTCAAAATCCGAGTCTCCCTTTCCATTTCTATTGAAACAGTAGTGGGAAAAGCAGGGGCAATGGAGTCAAGAGATCTGATTTGCCACTTACTAGTTCATGACCTTGTCGACTTTCTCCCATCAGCAGATTCACTCTCCTTGTCCATAAGATGTTCACATTAATAACAATATATGCCACACAGTAAATTCTCAGTGAATATTAGCTTTCTTCTTCCCTCTTATTTGCTTTACAAGCTTCATAAGACAAAGAGATAATTCACATGATCTTATTATTGGAAAGGGACCCTCTTTTCTACATTCTCTAAGAAAGACTGAGTAAGAGTAAAGGCTTCTAGCTCAGAAAAAGTATTTAATGAAGATAAAAGATCCAAATCTCTGCTTTGCTCTTGATAGCAAGAGAGATGGGGGAGGGGTTGATGAGCAGTTAACTACGGGTGACAGCAGTTACGAAGGGTAACTCTTAGCACTTAACTAAGACTTTTTGCTTTTGGAACAAGAACTTAGAAGTCTCTCTACTTGGTTTTGGTTGTCCTTTTTGTATAATACCTGTGATATCAGGAAAATATGGGAATCTACAAGAGATCAGAGATATAGTCACTTTTTATAAAGGGTTCATAACTCATTAGAAATAATACAATGCTCTGTAAACATCCAAACAGATCAGGACACCTCTAGTTGCCAAGAGGATAGAGAGAGGAAGATGGAACCTAGTAGAGAGGACTGGTGAGATCTAGAGGTCAAATGAGTCTTTACATAGAAATGATCAAAAGTGCTATGACTTAATAAAACAGCAAATAGTTACTTAAAAGACAGATTCTTTACCCAAACAACTGCTAGACAGTTATAATGTTTGTTTATAGATATGTTGATGTAAATTGCTTATGAAGCCAAGTACCATAACATTAAAAAAATGAAACTGTATTCCTAATTAAAAAAAAAAAGGTAGACAATCACAAGCATAAAATAACCAACTAATTTATACATTCTTTGGGGGGGAGGGTAGTGACTCAAAATCCAGGAACTTAATTCTTGTCAAAAATGTCACAACAGAGGCATAAGTGAGCTTCTGGGTCATTGATAAAGACTTCCCAGGACCGAACAAGAGCTGAAGCTGCCCTCATCTTCATTAAGTTGAGAACTTGCTCCTCTGAATATCATTCTGAAGTATCTGCAGTGGAAGGTATATCTATGACGAAATAACATACTCTTGCCTAGAAAATCCCACGGACAGAGGAGCCTGGTAGGCTGCAGCCTGTGGGGTCGCTAAGAGTTGGACACGACTGAGCGACTTCACTTTCATTTTTCACTTTTATGCATTGGAGAAGGAAATGGCAACCCACTCCAGTGTTCTTGCCTGAAGAGTCCCAGTGACGGTGGAGACTGGTGGACTGCCGTCTATGGGGTCTCACAGAGTCGGACATGACTGAAGCAACTTAGCAGCAGCAGCAGCAGTAAATCTCAGGAGGATAGGGAGGCATTAATTGTACTCCAGTGATATAAGACCTGTCTGGGTAAAGGTTTATTTTTCTTGGTGCTCATTTGGTTTGGCTTTCTTAAACTGAATACTCAAAATGTAGAAGCCAAATCTTTCCTACATTCTATAGTAAAGTATCTGCCAGCAGTGTGGGAGACCCGGGTTTGATCCTTGGGTTGGGAAGATCCCCTGGAGAAGGAAATGGCAACCCACTCCAGTATTCTTGCCTGGAAAATTCTGTGGACAGAGGAGCCTAGTGGGCTACAGTCCATGGGATCACAAAGAGTCAGACGCGACTGAGCGACTTCACTACCATCACCATTCATGTATTATGAAATGCCTAGAACTGTACAGCATCCTTTGGGCACTTTATAAATATTTGTTGGAACCTGAAGGATTGAATTGCACATAAAGCATTCTGCTTATCTTGTAAGAAGTTTTTCTGATCTAGTAATAGCCCTTAGCTCAAGATGTAACAGCTTTGCTAGCATGGGGTTGACTCCAGAAATTGGCAGCATAAAGGATTAGGTGTAAATGAGATCAGAATAATATATGGGCCCATCTGGCTCAAAGAAATTGAGACCTGTTATTGGGCTCTGGAAACTTGATTGGTTCAAGAACTTCTGTTTTTATTATGCTTCTCCTAGCTATTGGACTCCTACTGCAGCCTCCACATACCAAGCATGCACAGGGCTACATGAAATCCTGAAATAAGTTTGACAGATTTGAGTCATTTTGCCAAAGAACCCTATGCTAACTCAGTGTCCCCAGCATCTCATGGCCCATTTGCCACTGGTTTCCAAGACTCAGGTTCTGTAAAATGGAATAATAGAGAAGTGTAGGAAGGGAAACACTGGTCAAGGTTAGGCCATGAGAGGGGGATGATTGACAGCTTTAAGAACTAGGTACATGGAAAAAGTATTTACCCCTGCGAAGATATCTTAATGACCCTTCTTCCAAAAATCACCTTGCCCTTCACTTCTTCAGACTCAGAGGCTTTTTAAGCTATTACCAGGCTAAACATCCCTCTCTCTCTTTCTCTTTTTCATAACGTGTATTTATAATGCATTGTGAGTATTCTGAAATTGAAGTGTGTTAAATAACATATCTGCATCTATATTCATAAAAATTAATGTCCTAATTAAATATAAGTGAAGTATAAGATATAATAAAAATATGTATTTGAACATGTACATTTTGGGGTGCAAGTGAATTGTAAGATACAATTCACCTTATAAATAATCAACACCAACTACGAATGCAGACAGATGCAAGTATTTATTTTGGTTACTCAACTATTACGAGTAGTATTGTTATTGGTGAGATTGTTATTGGTGATATGATTTTTCTGAAAGGACCAGTGCATACATGTGTATGCTCACTCATGTCCAACTCTTTGCAAAAGGGCCAGTACCTCCTGGTAAATAACAATAAAACATGAAGGTACTCTTCTTTTGATTTGCAAGGTGGCTGCATTCATAGCAAATCAGCATATATTAAAACCAAGCAAAAATACATTTTGTCTATTTTTAAATAGGATTTAAGGTGTCAACTTGGCTAGTTCTAAACAGTTGTTTCATCTATGTGGATATCTGGCAAGACATTTAGAAACTGTGAGAGATGTGAAAAATTCTTTATTGGAAGGGGCTTTTCCATACCTTGTATAGGAATTTGCATCTTTGACCACTCTGCAACCCCACAGTCAACATGACAATGAAGTGCTGTCTGCCAAATTTTCAAAAATGGCCTGGAAATTCAGTTTCCCTTGAAACTTTGTTTTGAGGGTAAGTTTTTTCATAAAGAAACATGTTTCTGGTGCTGGTAATGGAAATGAGGAACAACTTAAGAGTTAACTCAGAAATGATTATTCCTAGTCAGAGAAAAATTTATATTATACATAATTTTAGTCCTTTATAGGGAAAATCATTTGTGTCTGAAGGTGCCACTTAAATATATTTTGATCATAGTTTATGAAGGAAATTATGTGATTTATGAATTTGGGATTGCAAGGAAGTCTTAGGACATGATTTTTAAGGAATATCCAGAGTCTTATACAGTAAGTGATGTGTGCATCTTGTCTTGGGCCCCAGAGAGATGTGACTCCCTGAGAATAGGGACTGTCTCATTTCTCCATAGCTTCTACCTCAGATCCTTTCCCACATATATATTGCTTGTTAGTATCCAAATTTGGGGGGGTACAAATATAGCACACATGATTAATGAGAAATAATTGGTTAAACTACGAGATGAACTATAGAGGTTGGGTGGGTATGTGTCCCTGCTCCAGTTTCTGTCTAAATTCTAATATTGAAGTCACTTGTCCCACCAAAATTAAGTAGGTTACAGTCCCTCCCTCATTACTATTATATGAACCCTACTTAGGAGCAGCTCCTGTAAAAACATGCTCAGAGAGAAAGTTTTAAGCCATGTAATGAGAATGAGAAGCCATTTGTATATACAAAACAAAAACATACTAAGTTAACTGAGTTTTTGTTTTGTATATGCATTCATTTGTATTATTTTCTAGATTGCACATATAGGTGACATCATACAGTATTTGTCTTTCTCTGCATTTTCAAAGGCTCCAAGTTCTCTTTAAATAGGATACCCGATTGGCTGTATTTAAGGTAGTCACTTCCCTGCAACATTATCTCACAAATGCCCGTGACAACTAACTTAGTAGATTCAGAAACAGACTCAGAGATATAGAAAATAACTTGTGGTTGGTTACCACAGGAGAGAAGAAGGGAGGGACAAATTAAGGGTATGGGTCTAATAGATACAAGCTATTATGTATAAAACAGATAAGCCACAAGGATATATTATATAGTATAGGGAATCATAGCCATTATCTCATAATAACTTACAATGGAGTCTGGTCTACAAAAATACTGAATTACTTTGCTGTACACTTGAAACTAACATGGTTTTATAAATCAACTGTACTTCAGTTTAAAAAATTAATTTTTTAAAAAAGGAAATGCATATTGGTGACCTGGGGCCTTGCTGTAAATCAATTTAGTGCACTTCAGTCGCTCAGTTGTGTCCGACTGTTTGCCACCCCATGAATCGCAGCACGCCAGGCCTCCCTGTCCATCACTAGCTCCTGGAGTTCCCTCAAACTCACGTCCAGTGAGTCAGTGATGCCATCCAGCCATCTCATCCTCTCTCATCCCCTTCTCCTCCTGCCCTCAATCCCTCCCAGCATCAGAGTCTTCTCCAATGAGTCAAGTCTTCACATGAGGTGGCCAAAGTACTGGCATTTCAGCTTTAGCATCATTCTCTCCAAAGAAATCCCAGGGCTGATCTCCTTCAGAATGGATTGGTTGGATCTCCTTGCAGTCCAAGGGACTCTCAAGAGTCTTCTCCAACACCACAGCTCAAAAGCATCAATTCTTTGGTGCTCAGCCTTCTTCTCAGTCCAACTCTCACATCCATACATGACCACTGGAAAAACCATAGCCTTGACTAGACGGACATTTGTTGGCAAAGTAATGTCTCTGCTTTTGAATATGCTATCTAGGTTGGTCATAACTTTTCTTCCAAGGAGTAAGCGTCTTTTAATTTCATGGGTGCAGTCACCATCTGCAGTGATTTTAGAGCCCAAAAAGATAAAGTCTGACACTGTTTCCGATGTTTCCCTGTCTATTTCCCATGAAGTGATGGGACCAGATGCCATGATCTTCGTTTTCTGAATGCTGAGCTTTCATCAAGAGGCTTTTTAGCTCCTCTTCACTTTCTGCCATAAGGGTGGTGTCATCTGCATATCTGAGGTTATTGATATTTCTTGATTCCAGCTTGTGCTTCTTCCAGCCCTGCGTTTCTCATGATGTACTCTGCATAGAAGTTAAATAAGCAGGGTGACAATATACAGCCTTGACGTACTCCTTTTCCTAAGTGAGCATTATTAGACAGACTACTCTGGGGGCAGGGCAGCAGAAGGATGACGCAAAAGAAGAGACGCAGAACTGGGTCATTGTCCCGCTGCAGTGCTCAGTGAGCTCAGCTGGAATGAGAGGCTGGAAATACACGATCAGAACTCCATGTTGCATGAAGGGCATGTTTGCACAGAGGTCGATGCACGTCGTTCTCCTTTCATCTAGAAAGTTGAGTATTTCCTGAGTTAAAACATCCCTCCAGGTACTGCTGTAGAAAAGGGAGAGACAGACCTGGTATACCTGGTCTGAATAGTACAGACAAGATGCTGCTGCTCATGTTGAGCTAACCCAAGCAAAGTACATGCCTTTAGTGAATGCTGCTTGATAAAGCTTATTTCTGTCTAGGTTGGCTATTTGTTATACAGATTTTAAAGGAAGCAGAAAAGTAAAACTTTTCCCAAAATGATTCAGTAGGTCAATATTAAGTGGTAGAATTTTCTCTAAACTGTAAACGTCACAAGAGAAGAGGTTGTTAATGTTTATAATTCTCATAGCATATAATAAAAATGGTCCAATAGACCATACAGTTAAGTATTTGGTGATTAAAATAAAAATAGTAAAGGAGAGAAATAATTAAACTCTGCTTTCGATCCCATCATTTGAAAAATTTCAGGCACTCTAGATTACAAATATTCTGAATCCAGAGTTCTCATAGGCATGTTTCTTGGCTATGAATCTTGTTTTCACATAATATAATGACGTCATTTCAAAACTCAAAGTGGGAACAGCAAACAGTGTTTTGCATTTATTTAACCACATAATTGAATTATCTCAAGAAAGAATACCCATGTTATTGTTGAGGAAATTACTGTCCTGAAATAAATGACTCTTTAGATGCTCTTGGTTTCCTGGTTTTCTGTATTGTTTTTGTTGTATTGCCTTATTATCCTGGTTACAGCTTTATTTCTTTCCTTTGGTGAAGGGGATAGCATATGAGGAAGTGTTAGTTTTCCCTGTGGTACCATGTTTTCTAGATCTTTTTCACTGTAAATTGTGGCAAAAGCATTTAAAAGTCAGTGGTAGGCAAATAAAAATACTGTAATTTTAATAAATTTCTGCATCAAATGATACAGTTTAGGGATCTAGCCTTTGGAACCAAAGATGAAAGCAGCCATGTATTAGAGGCAAGGTGCTCTTCTTAGCCTCCCTGAAAAGAATATTTATTTAATAACTATGAAAGATCTGTCCAGTTACTTCCGTTTATATTTGGTTAGCTGTTTGCAGGTTCCCTATATGGTGGTAAACCTGAGTGTCTGCAGGGCAGGGGCCATGGCATGTGCACTTTTAGACCCTCATCAGTGCAGGAAACCTATGTAGAATTCAATCGAATTGAAGGAGGGAACAGAGAGTCACTGGCTGGTTTATCACCTTAGTACCTATTCACACAGTAATTTACAGGACATTTGGGGAAATGTATGGGTTCTGGAAGGATAGGTAACTTACTGCATTCTGACATTAGAGGTGGAATGGTGTTTAAACTGATATGGTTGACCTGCAGCCCTGTGGTTCTCTAAAGAAAAATGCAATCAACTTAGTGTAGTAAAAAATGCCAAAATGTTACACAAATGGTAGCTGTGTGACTCTTAAACTCTTAAATATATATGTATATATATATATATATATATCAGTTAGAAATTTTGATGTCACACATGAAAGAAGTCCAACTCAAGCTGGCTTAAATTTAAAGAAATCTATTGGCTCTAGTACCTAGAAGTCCTGGGGATAGTCTAGAGGCTTAAATCACATATTCAGAAGCAGTTTCTCTGAATCTCTGTCCTGCCTTTCTCTATGTGATGGATTCATCATGAACTGGCTTTCCTCATGGTCTAAAAATCGCTGCAGGAACCTCTAGATGGATATCTTTTTATAGAGTTTATTTTTGATTCTTTTGGCTGTGTTGGACCTTCATTGCTTCACCGGGGCTTCCTCTGGTTGCAGCAAGTGGGGGCTGTGCTTCTTTGTGTTGTGTGGGCGTCTCACTGTGGTGGCTTCTCACTGCAGAGCACGGGCTCTAGGCATGTGGGCCTCAGTAGCAGCAGCTCCCTCGCTCTAGAGCTCAGACTCAGTAGTTGTGGTGCATGGGCTTAGTTGCCCCGCTGCATGTAGAATCTTCCCAGACCAGGGATCAAACCAGAATCCCCTGCATTGCAAAGTGGATTCTTAACCACTGGCCTTGAGGGAAGCCCTAGTGTGTGATATCTTAATATTACCAAATCCATTGGAGGAAAATAAATTCCTCTCTCCCAGTAGTCTGGACATAATTTCCTTGAGTCTCATAGACTTTGGCTGGAATACATTCTCATCCTTGAACCCATCACTGTGCCCAAACACACTGAATTATGAGCCCCCTTCCCCCTAATTCATACTTTAAAGTCCTAATTCCTGATCCTTTAGAATGTGACTGTGTTTGGTGATATGGCCTTTAAAGTAATAATAAGATAAAATGAGGTCATATGGGTGGGCTCTCATCCAATACAACTGGTATCTTTATTAGAGGAGAGTAGGACAGATACATGGGTGTATGGGGCATCCCAGGTGGCTCAATGGTAAGGAATCTGCCTGCCAATGCAGGAGATGCAAGTTTGATTCCTGGGATGGGAAGATCCTTTGGAGAAGAAATGGCTACCCACTCCAGTATTCTTTCTTGGAAAATCCGTTGGACAGAGGAGCCTGATGGGCTACAGTCCATGGGGCAGCAAAGAGTTGGACAAAACTGAACAACTGAACACACACACACACACACACACACGGATGCACAGAGGAAAGACCACATGATAACACAGCAAGATGGCTACCTGCAAGCTAAGGAGAGAGGCCTCAGAAGAAATTAAACTTGACAACACCCTGGTCTTGGACTTACAGCCTCCAGAATGGTGGGGAAGTACCATTCTGTTGTTTAAGCCACCCTGTCTATGATAGTTTGCTATGATGCCCCTTGTTATTCAGTTGCTCAGTCATGTCTGACTTTTTGCCCCAGTGAACTGCAGCACACCAGGCTTCCCCATCCTTAATCATCCTCTGGAGCTTGCTCAAACTCATGTCCATTGAGTTGGTAATGCCATTCAACCTCTTATGTCCCCTTCTCCTCCTGCCTTCAGTCTTTCCCAACATCAGAGTCTCTTCCAATGAGTCATTTATTTGTATCAGGTGGCCAAAGTATTGGAGCTTCAGCATCAGTCCTTCCAATGAATATTCAGGGTTGATTTCTTTAGGATTGACTGGTTTGATATCCTTGCAATCCAAGGGACTCTAAAGAGTCTTCAACACCACAGCTCAAAAGCATCAATTCTTTGGTGCTCAGCCTTCTTTATGGTCCAACTCTTACATCCATACTTGACTACTGGGGAAAAACCTAACTTTAACTGTATGGACCTTTATTCACAAAGGAATGTCTCTGCTCTTTAATATGCTGTCTAGGTTTGTCATAGTGTTTCTTCCAAGGAGCAAACGTCTTTTAATTTCATGGCTGCAGTCACTATCTTTAGTGATTTTGGAGCCCAAGAAAATAAAGTCTGTTACTATTTCCATTGTTTCCCCATCTATTTGCCATGAAATGATGGGACCAGATGCCATGATCTTTGTTTTTTTATTGTTGAATTTTAAGTCAGCCTTTTCACTTTCCTCTTTCATCTTCATCAAGAGGCTCTTTAGTTCCTCTTCACTTTCTGCCATAAGGGTGATGTCATCTGCATATCTGAGGTTATTGATATTTCTCCCAGCATTCTTGATTCCAGCTTGTGCTTCATCCAGCATGGCATTTCGCATGATATAATTTTCATATGAGTTAAATAAGTAGGGTGACGATATACAGCCTTGACGTACTCTTTTCCCAATTTGGAGCTAGTCCACTGTTACGTGTCCAGTTCTAACAGTTGCTTCTTGACCTTCATACAGATTTCTCAGGAGGCAGGTAAGGTGGTCTGGTATTCCCATCTCTTTAAGAATATTCCACAGTTTGTTGTGATCCACACAGTCAAAAGCTGTAGCATAGTCAATGAAACAAAAGTAGATGTTTTTCTGGAATTCTCTTGTTTTGTCTATGATCCAACAGATGTTGGCAATTTGATCTCTGGTTCCTCTGCCTTTTCTAAATCCATCTTGAACATCTGGAATTTCTCAGTTCAAGTACTGTTGAAGTCTAGCTTGGAGAATTTTGAGCATTAATTTGCTAGTGTGTGAAATGTGAGTGATTGTGTTGTAGTCTGAACATTCTTTGGCATTGCCTTTCTTTGGGATTGGAATGAAAACGGACCTTTTCCAGTCCTGTGGTCACTGCTGAGTTTTCTAAATTTGATGTCGTATTGAGTGTAGCACTTTCACAGCATCATCTTTTAGGATTTGAAATAGCTCAACTGGATTCCATCATCTCCATTAACTTTGTTCATAGTAATGTTTCCTAAGGCCCACTTGACTTCACATTCCAGGATGTCTGGCTCTAGGTGAGTGATCACACCACTGTAGTTATCTGGGTCATGAAGATCTCTTTTATATAGTTCTTCTGTGTATTCTTGACACCTCTTCTTAATATCTTCTGCTTCTATTAGGTTCATACCATTTCTGTTCTTTATTGTACCCATCTTTGCATGAAAAATTTCCTTAGTATCTCTAATTTTCTAAAAGAGATCTCAAGTCTTTCCCGTTCAGTCGTTTTCCTCTATTTCTTTGCATCACTAAGGAAGGCTTTCTTATCTCCCCTTATTAATGTGGTATGGTGTCCCTAGCACATTAATATAAGGACACAGAACACACTTATATGAGCCAATCAGGGCCTAGTCATAGAAATGGGGGTACAAAGACCAATCTCTTTCAGTTTTATGGTAGAGAATGAAAAAGAGCAATTTCTCAAAGGAGGTTTTAATTTCTGTCTCTAAATGGATGGGGAATGGATCCTAAGTAGTCAAATTCAGAAGCTTCTTATATATCACAGTGTGCACGAATGTACAGTAGTAACGTGAGGAAAATTAAATGAGATGGCCTATGTAGTACAAGATGTGGCTTGTGGTAGATACAACACAAAAAAACGGTTTTGTGCTCATTTGTGTCTAGCTCTTTGTGATTCTTTAGACTGTAGCCACCAGGCTCCTCTGTCCTTGCAATTTTTCAGGGAAGAATACTAGTTCAGTCAGTTCAGTCACTCAGTGGTGTCCAACTCTTTGCGACCACATGGATCACAGCACGCCAGGCCTCCCTGTCCATCACCAACTCCCGGATCTCACTCAGACTCACGTCGATCGAGTCAGTGATGCCATCCAGCTATCTCATTGTCTGTCCCCTTCTCCTCCGGCCCCTAATCCCTCCCAGCGTCAAAGTCTTTTCCAATGAGTCAACCCTTCGCATGAGGGGACCAAAGTACTGGAGTTTCAGCTTTAGCATCATTCCTTCCAAAGAAATCCCAGGGTTGATCTCCTTCAGAATGGATTGGTTGGATCTCCTTGCACTCCAAGGGACTCTTAAGAGTCTTCTCCAACACCACAGTTCAAAAGCATCAATTCTACAGCACTCAGCCTTCTTCACAGTCCAACTCTCACATCCATACATGACCACAGGAAAAACCATAGCCTTGACTAGACGGACGTTAGTCGGCAAAGTAATGTCTCTGCTTTTGAATATGCTATCTAGGTTAATCATAACTTTCCTTCCAAGGAGTAAGCATCTTTTAATTTCATGGCTGCAATCACCATCTGCAGTGATTTTAGAGCCCCCAAAGATAAAGTCTGACACTGTTTTCACTGTTTCCCCATCTATTTCCCATGAAGAGATGGGACCGGATGCCATGATCTTCATTTTCTGAATGTTGAGCTTTAAGCTAACTATTTCACTCTCCTCTTTCACTTTCATCAAGAGGCTTTTTAGTTCCTCTTCACTTTCTGCCATAAGGGTGGTATCATCTGCATATCTGAGGTTATTGATATTTCTCCCGCCAATCTTGATTCCAGCTTGTGTTTCTTCCAGTCCAGCATTTCTCATGATGTACTCTGTATATAAGTTAAATAAGAAGGGTGACAATATAGAGCCTTGACATACTCCTTTTCCTATTTGGAACCAGTCTGTTGTTCCATGTCCAGTTCTAACTGTTGCTTCCTGACCTGCATACAGATTTCTCAAGAGGCAGGTCAGGTGGTCTGGTATTCCCATCTCTTTCAGGATTATCCACAGTTTATTGTGATCCACACAGTCAAAGGCTTTGACATAATCAATAAAGCAGGAATAAATGTTTCTCTGGAATTCTCTTGCTTTTTCCATGATCCAGTGGATGTTGGCAATTTGATTTCTGGCTCCTCTGCCTTTTCTAAAACCAGCTTGAACATCAGAAATTTCATGGTTCACGTATTGCTTAAGCCTGGCTTGGAGAATTTTGCGCATTACTTTACTAGCCTGTGAGATGAGTGCAATTGTGCGGTAGTTTGAGCATTGCCTTTCTTTGGGATTGGAATGAACACTGACCTTTTCCAGTCCTGTGGCCACTGCTGAGTTTTCCAAATTTGTTGACATATTGAGTGCAGCACTTTCATATCATCATCTGTCAGGATTTTAAATAGCTCAACTGGAATGCCATCACCTCCACTAGCTTTGTTCATAATGATGCTTTCTAAGGCCCACTTGACTTCACATTCCAGGATGTCTGGCTCTAGATGATTGTTCACACCATCATAATTATCTGGATCATGAAGGTCTTTTTTGTACAGTTCTTCTGTGTATTCTTGCCACCTCTTCTTAATATCTTCTGATTCTGATAGGTCCAG
Organism: Madoqua kirkii; assembly: GCA_006408675.1. NCBI lineage: Eukaryota > Metazoa > Chordata > Mammalia > Artiodactyla > Bovidae > Madoqua > Madoqua kirkii. Next base: position 39,133 of record SJYC01060635.1, on the reverse strand, counting down.
ATCATTTCTGTCCTTTATCGAGCCCATCTTTGCATGAAATGTTTCCTTGGTATCTCTAATTTTCTTGAAGAGATCTCTAGTCTTTCCCATTCTGTCGTTTTCCTCTATTTCTTTGCATTGGTCACCGAAGAAGGCTTTCTTATCTCTCCTTGCTATTCTTTGGAACTCTGCATTCAGATGCTTATATCTTTCCTTTTCTCTTTTGCTTTTCACCTCTCTTCTTTTCACAGATATTTGTAAGGCCTCCCCAGACAGCCATTTTGCTTTTTTGCATTTCTTTTCTATGGGGATAGTCTTGATCCCCGTCTCTCATACAAAGTCACGAAGCTCCGTCAATAGTCCATCAGGCACTCCATCTATCAGATCTAGTTCCTTAAATCTCTTTCTCACCACTCATTTAGGTCATACCTGAATGGTCTAGAGGTTTTCCCTAGTTTCTTCAATTTAAGTCTGAATTTGGTAATAAGGAGTTCATGATCTGAGCCACAGTCAGCTCCTGGTCTTGTTTTGTTGACCATATAGAGCTTCTCCATCTTTGGCTGCATAGAATATAATCATTCTGATTTCGATGTTGACCATCTGGTGCTGTCCATGTGTAGAGTCTTTTCTTGTGTTGTTGGAAGAGGGTGTTTGCTATGACCGGTGCATTTTCTTGGCAAAACTCTATTAGTCTTTGCCCTGCTTCATTACGTATTCCTAGGCCAAATTTGCCTGTTACCCTAGGTGTTTCTTCACTTCCTACTTTTGTATTCTAGTCCCCTATAATGAAATGGACATCTTTTTTGGGTGTTAATTCTAAAAGGTCTTGTAGGTCTTCATAGAACCGTTCAACTTCAGCTTCTTCAATGTTACTGGTTGGGGCATAGACTTGGATTACTGTGATATTCAATGGTTTGCCTTGGAAACCAACAGAGATCATTCTGTCATTTTTTTTGAGATTGCATCCAAGTACTGCATTTCGGACTCTCTTGTTGACCATGATGGCTAAGGGATTCCTGCCTGCAGTAGTAGATATAATAGTCATCTGAGTTAAATTCACTCATTCCAGCCACTTTAGTTCGCTGATTCCTAGAATGTCGATTTTCACTCTTGCTTTCTCTTGTTTGACCACTTCCAATTTGCCTTGATTCATGGACCTGACATTCCAGGTTCCTATGAAACATTCGTCTTTACAGCATCGGACCTTACTTCTATCACCAGTCACATCCACAGCTGGGTATTGTTTTTGCTTTGGCTCCATCCCTTCATTCTTTCTGGAGTTATTTCTCCACTAATTTCCAGTAGCGTGTTGGGCACTTACTTGTTCCTTTTTCAGTATCCTATCATTTTGCCTTTTCATACTCTTCATGGGGTTCTCAAGGCAAGAATACTGAATTGGTTTGCCATTCACCTCTCCACCAGTACCCACCCAGGTTGGGTTGACCCACGGGCACGTCTTAGTTTCACTGAGTTAGACAAGGCTGTGGTCCTAGTGTGATTAGATTGACTAGTTTTCTGTGAGTATGGTTTCAGTGTATCTGCTCTCTGATGCCCTCTGTTGCTCTTGCAACACCAACATCTTAGTTGGGTTTCTCTTACCTTGGGCACGGGGTATCTCTTCATGGCTGCTCCAGCAAAGCGCAGCCACTGCTCCTTACCTTGGATGAAGGGTATCTCAGTTTGTTTACCTGCTACTTATCTCACCATTATTCTAGACAGTTTCCTGGTGAAGGGAAGTAGGTGGGAGAGTAAAAAACAAGGGTAAGAAAGTTGGGCTGGAGAAAGGAAGAAATTGGCCTTTAAGGCAGGCCTGAAAGTGCTTCAGCCCATTTGTCCATAAGCTCTGAAGGGAATATAGCCCATCAGGTACTCCATAATGAGCCATAACAGCACGCAGGCTCTATATCTATGCCTTCCTCAGGCACCCAGTGTTGGCTGCACAAGCAGAGGCACCTTAACTCAAGTACCTCTGCAGTCGATACCAGTCCTGAAGGAGCCAATGGCTAGAGGCCATGCCATGGTTAACTGGCTAAATAATTGTGTCTGATAGGGCTGACAAACACACACAGAGCATCTTTCCTGTTCGTATCCACTGTTTAATGTCTATTCACATGACTGAATCCCAGCCTCCTTATCCCTCATCTTAAAATCTTTTCCCTTCCAGGTCCCTCACCAGCTGGCCAGGCTTTTCACCACTACCTGGAAGTTCATGTATTCTTGACTTGGGTCTCTTTGTTTTCCAACAGTGAAAGTGAAAAACCAGGTGCAATTCCCAAGGTTCTTCCAATTGTCAGGGTTTTCTCTCACTACCATCATTTAAGGCTACCTTGAGGGCAGCGCAGCTTTGCAACATACACAGCAAGTTCATCAACAAACCGAAGGCAGGCTTTCCCTTCCTCCTTCAGCTGGTCCTAACAGATCTCTCACACTGACATAGGTGTGAGCTCAGAGAGCCACCCTGGGGCATGTCAGGGGGCATATTTTAGAAAGTGTATGTTATTCTATTTCAGATGACATAGCTTTGCTCCAGAACTCCAGGTACCTGTGCTATAAATCTCTCATACTCCACATGACATTTTTTCTCACCGATCATACTTGCAAAAGGCTACTTCTTCATGAGTAATATCATCAGTGTGTCAATCATTATAAAAATCTTCTTGAGACGGATGAGATTGCCAACTTGAGACAGAACAGCTCGGATCACTGTGTCTTCCAAAGTATATCTTCCCATTGTCATCAGTTCGACAAGAAACTCTGAAAATAAGGGTGCTTAAGTCTTATAAGCAACCTTATTATAATAAGAAGGCAATGGGAACCCACTCCAGTACTCTTGCCTGGAAAATCCCATGGACAGAGGAGCCTGGTAGGCTGCAGCCCATGGAGTTGCTAGGAGTCAGACACGGCTGAGCGACTTCACTTTCACTTTTCACTTTCATGCATTGGAGAAGGAAATGGCAACCCACTCCAGTGTTCTTGCCTAGAGAATCCCAGGGACAAGGGAGCCTGGTGGGCTGCCGTCTGTGGGGTCTCAGAGAGTCGGACACGACTGAAGGGACTTAGCAGCAGCAGCAGCAAATCAGATCAGTTAGGGTACACTACACGCTAAGTCTTGTGTCTTAGAAATTCTTAATAACAGTGATGTATTTCAAGCTTTGAAAAGTTCTGTATTAAAGACATGTGTTTATTCTCAGTGTTTTCAGAATTATTTAATTATGGGAACCGCTGTTCCCTCTTTGTTGGTAACATCTGTCAACGACCTACAGAAACAGAATTCACTGGAACTCACCGAGGATGGTGCTGGGTTAGAGGGCTCCCAGTGGTGAGCTTCAGGAATCACATCACCTCTGTTTTGTGAAGGAGAACCACCTTTACCCATCACACTTGACCTTGGAACCACAAGAAAGTCCCTAGAGATGCGGACGGTGTGAAATGGGAAAAAAGTGCTTGTTGATGAAGAGGCAATGCTCCTTGAGGGGAAGAAATGATGGACTCAGGTAGACAGTTCCTGAGCATAGAAAGAGTAAATAGAGCTGTCAGAGCTTGTGGAATAAGAGTTCTGCTTTCAGTAAATGGGCACAAAGGCCGGGATCCATGCTGTAGTGAGGCAGACAGCAAGTGAGTTCTTTGGTCAACGGTGGGACACTTGGGCAGACTCCCAGGCCAAATGGATGCCTTGGCTCCTGGCTGTTCCAGCTGTCGCTTTTGTTCTTTTCGTATAAACAAAGCTAATATCAGTTTAGAGAAACATTGATATCAATAAGCACCATGAATGGAACATGTACTTGGAACCGTTTTCGTATTACATCACTTCTGTAAATCATAGATGACACCTGTTTGCACAGTGCTTACTGATTAACCAACTTAAACAAATCCTGTGTAGAGAATTAATTTGTGTATGAGGAACAACATAAGATTATAATATTTTCCATGTAAACAGCCCCTTTTATACTCATAGAATTTAGAGTATAATTTATAAACATTACGGTTTATAAACATCTAAACTTAGGTAAAAGTGCCTTTCAAACACAGCAAGGAAGAGAAGAAAAATGAAATATTTTAGAGAGAATAAATAATGTTCAAAATGATATGGGACTATGTAACTGAGTTTTGATAATGGAATATGCTCAGAATCCATGTATGCCACTTCCAGGCCTAGTACATAAAAATTCCCTACATAATGCTTCATCCTGCCTTCTGCTGCCTATGGGCAGAATACAGGGGGAGGGACTTGCAATTCTGGAAAAGCCTCTACGAAGGCTGTGGGGCGTGTGGGGGTGCAGCGGGGGGCGGGTAGAGCTACATAGAAGGCCACCCAGCGACCGCAACCGGGACCATGCACATGGTATTTTGCTCTACTAAGAAACAGACTTACATTCTTTAAACTTCTAAAGTTTTAGAGTTTGTTATAGAAGCCAGCATTCTTATGTTCATTAATATAACAAGTAAGAATTATCACTGGGTCAATTTTTGTTAAAAAGACGTATTACATCTAAGGGAAGGAAGAGGGAGATAAAAGCAAACAAAAAAGTAGTTTATTTCCTTTTCCTTCCTTTTTAATTAAAAGTAGATATCCTTTATCAGATGTAAAGACTTTGTTCACACATTTCTTTTCCCACTGTAACATCATATCAGCTCCTGATTTTTACAAATGAGGATATTAAGGCTCTTGGGGGTGTTCATTTTCAATGTCACAGTAGCAAATGGTAGGTCTAGGTCTTGAACCAAGTCATGTGACACCAGAACCAAACAGAATATTTTGTTTATTTCATTATGACATTAATTGGTTTAGATACTATTAAAGGACACTAGGCATTGTCTGCCACAAAATGGGAGGTCAGGGAGACTTCACTGGATATAGAAGTTATATACAGGGTTTCATTTTATCAAATATTTATCTGCTAATAAATTTTTTTTGAAAGACACTGGACTTCTAGTTCCATGCTTACAGGATTCTAAAGAAGGTGGTACATAGCACAGAAAAGCTGCTGAAGGGACAGGGTAGCTTATCACTTGACTTTTTTAGGTTTTATCCAAACCATTCTCAAGTTTGTTAACTCCACTTCATTTGATGGCCCTCTGCTTTAGCTCTGCTCTTTTGAAATGTCACTCTCCACAATGCCCTGCATAGGAGAAAATTCTATTATGCAAAATACCTCCACTCCAAATGACATCACCCTATCACTTCACCTTTCCTGCCCTCTTATATTCCATCCCCAGCTTTTGTAAATATAACTCAAAATGAATATTGCCTTTTCCATCAAGACTGAATCTGAGGCTTTGTTTGAAATCACCTTGGCATATTCTCTTGACCAAGGGTGAGGAATGACAAAATAAGATGTGAACATGCTGAAATGCTGGGGCCCTGATTATGCCCCAGCTCCTGCCAGCTGGCATTTCAAAGCCACCCAAATTTCCAAGTGCTCAAACTCCTGTTTCGTCCTTCCGTCAGACTGCAACTTACCTGGTCAGTTTGAAAACTGCCAAGAAGCAGCCCTGGGCTCCTACCCAGGTTTCAGTCTCTGGTCTGACTTTGCACTGAGGCCTAGGGCTGCCAGTGCCTGGTGTTTCTGAGGGCAAGGGATTCTTTTGTGAGGAGTAATGATTGCTGCATAGCCTGTCTGGTGGAGGGGGTTCCTATGTTAGGATGTCTGCATTGCCAAGTCAAGGGTGAGGACCTCTTTAGGTCTGCTTTGTTGTTAACTGAAATTCTTAGCTTGGATCTAGAGCCCTGGGAAGGGGCTTAATGTCATTTTCAGAACAGGGTACAGAATAGAACATGAGTGTTACCTCTGATTGGTAAAAAGAATTATTCCTGGGGCATTGTATTTACAGGGATTCTGAATTATGGCTCAGCAGAGTAAAATAACATAATTGATTTTAACAGTGACCACCAGGGATATTGTTTGGGGAGTAGGTGGTTTATGGAATGTATATTTGCCAGCGCTGATCTAATTACAATCCTTCATAGCACAGATACTGTAATCAAAGCTTAGGAAGGATTTACAGTGAAAAGAGACCAGTTTGAGTGTCAGAGACAGCAATGCCCTGATTCCTATGTTTTTCTGTAACCCTGGGTAAATTACTTGTGTTTCTGAGTTTTAGTTTCTTTGTGTGTAATAGTAATCATACAACTAATGATATCCTCCTAATATACTGGCTATGATAACTAGACAAAATTATGCATATGAAATTATCTATTATAGTTTATAATTTGTGGTATTTTCAAACAATGCTTATTCTTTCCCTCTATAGGAAACAGATAAGTTGAAATGTAACATAGGATGGCATCTTTTCTTCTTCTCCCCAAAAGATCAGAGAATCTCAATTAAGTTCCTAGGAATTGTCTCTTAACTGTTTCATCCCCATTTGTATACTTAACCAAATATGCATTTCACAACAAAAGACTCTCATGAAATAAATAATTTATTGAGTGCCTGAAGAATACCAGGCACAATAAATAAGCGAAATATTAGTTTTCAAGGAGCTATGTAACTAACATTAAAGATAATGCTTTTCCAGAGATGAAGTTCTAAAAAGATTTGCCTGGGAATGTGCCCTTAATTTATTCTAAGGTAGTTTTCCAGTGATTTTCAAAGGATTTCACATCTTCAGTCTAAGTATCTTGTTCCAAAAAGGTTCCACATCAGCTTAATTTTGGAGAGTGTAAGCAGAAATGTGAAGAGCTGGTACCCCTGTCACCCAAAGCCTAAATGATGATGAGGCTGTAAAGTCTGAGGACAGTAGGGCCAAAAAGATGGCTTTGGTACTCTGTTCCTCTCTGCAATTAAAAAAAAAAAATCAGTACCTGTAGTATCAGCTATATCTGCACACATAAATTAAGCTTTCCTGAGTACCAAAATGTGCTTCCCCAGAGGCTCACTGGTAAAGAATCTGCCTGCATTGCAGGAGCTGCCCTGGGTTGGGAAGATCCCCTGGAGTAGAAAGTGGCAACCCACTCCAGTATCCTTGCCTGGAGAATCCCCTGGACAGAGGAGCGTGGCAAGCTGTATAGTCCATGGGGTCACAAAGAGTCAGACACAATTAAAGCAACTTAGCATGCATGCACGCCAAGGGCCAAGATGTCTGACCAAAGGGAGAAATTTGCCTTGGCTTGTATAATACTTCAGAAGGGTCATTCAGTGTACTGACCTTTGTGTCGTTTGGAACCAGAAATGTGAATGGCACCAAGGCTACCCTCCCTAGTCATCTTTTGCTTTATTTTCCCCTGAATGCTAGTTTCTGCTCCATTCTGTAAAAGAGGTATTGGTGGAAGGTAGGGAGACTCCATTCTTTTGTTTTGCTAGCCAAAGGTAAAATATTTCTCTTCTTCCAACTTGAGTTGAACAAATCTTGGAGAAGACATCTGACTGTCATGACTTGAGTCCTCTGCCTGTTATCGAACTAGGTCTAGGAATGGCTCACACAAGTCATTTGAGTGACCTTATGGTGGGAGCAGAGGAGAGGTAAGCGGCCAGCATGCTGCACTGCCAGCCCCTGCTAGAACCACTTGGGCTGGAGTAGCCTTTATTAGATACAGGAGTAGGAATGGATGATACTATTCTGGGCAAATAGACATCTACTTCAGTGAGGACATCTAAACTCCATATGCCAGAGGGAATACAGTGAAAGATCTGCACAGAGGGATACAGTCTACTGTATCCCTACAGTCACTGATGGTGTCTTCAGACTTATGTTTGGTTTTCTTATAGCAGAGTCTAAGGAAAGCAAAAATTATACTGCTGGACAAAAAGGCAAACAGAGTAAAAGGAAAATAATTTGATTGGAAGTTAAAGTCATAATAGACCATTAACTCTTTAAAAAAATTACAAGGATTTTCTGATTCTCCTTCATGTAATTTTTTAGTGAGATTAAGTTCACATATATACAAGAAACCATTATTAAGTGAAAAATCCAGTGGCATTTTGTACGTTCACAGTGTTACGCAACCTCCACATCTATCAAGTTTGAAAACATTTTCATCATCACCAAATAAAATCCGGTACCCATCTTCATTCCCTGCAGTGCCCAGCAAACACCAGTTTACCTTCTGTTTCCATGTATTTACCTATTCTTGATCTTGTGTATAAATAGTCGTACAAAATATGTCTGACTTCCTTCACTTGAAGGTTTATTCATGTTGTAGTGTGTGTCAGTACTTTGTTCTTTTTCATGGCTGGATAATATTACAGTGTGTAAATGTACGCATTTTAAAAACCCATTCATTCATTAATGGACACTTGGATTTTGACTATTGTGAGCAGTGCTGCTATGAACAGCTGGACACAGATGTTTGAGTACCTGTTTTCAATTTTGGGAGGTATATATATAGGAGCAAAGTTACTGTGCCGAGGAATAATTTCATGTTTAACTTTTTGAGGAACTGACTGAATTGTTTTTCACAATTGCTAAAGCATTTTACTTTCCCACCAGAAAAATACAAAAGTTCTAATTTTTCTATATCCTTACCAACACTTATTTTACATTTTTAAGTGCTAGTCTTCCTAGTGAGTGTCATACATTTCATTGTGGCGAATGACAGATGAAGTTAAACATCTTTTCAAATGCTTTTTTTTTGGCTATTTGTATTTCTTCTTTATAAAAATGTCTATTCAGATCCTTTGTCCACTTTTTTTTTTTCTTTAACCACTTTTTAAAATTGTATTGTCTTTTTGTTACTGACTGTAAGAGTGCTTTACGTATTCTGGATAATGGTCCCTTATCAGAGATAAGATTTGCAAATATATTCTCTAATTTTGTAAGCTGTCTTTTTACTTTCTTGATAATGCCTTTTTCAAGGACAAAATATTTCATTTTTATGAGATTCAGTTTATCTGTTTTCTCTTTAGTTGTTTATGCTTTTGGTATCATATCTAAGAAACCATTGTCAAAACCAAGATCATGAAGATTTATCTTTATGTTTTCTTCTAAGAGTTTTATATTTTTGGTTGTTATATTTAGTCATTGATGGAGTTTGAGTTAATCTTTGTGTATGATGGGAAGTAGGATTTCAACATCATTCTTCCATGTGGACATCTGTTTGTTCCAGTCCCATTTATTAGACAATTTTTTCTCTATTCTATTTATTCTATTCTGCAGCTGCTGCTGCTAAGTTGCTTCAGTTGTGTCTGACTCTGTGTGACCCCATTGACAGCAGCCCACCAGGCTCCTCTGTCCCTGGGATTCTCTAGGCAAGAACACTGGAGTGGGTTGCCATTTCCTTCTCCATAATGCTATTCTAGATGTCCATATAGTTTTGAAAATTTACTTTTAACATAAAAAAATTTCACCTTATATGTAACTGAGATGATTCTCACTACTCACCAGGCTGAAACTTTGGAGTAGCTTTTCCAGTCAACATGTGAGACCATGTAGCATCAGCCAGCAATGGAGGTTTCATGTGGGGATTCTTTCTGGATTAGATTACTCTACAGCAACATTTTATTTACTGTCAATATTATATCTTCAAATGAAATTCAGGCACCAATTTTCCATGCACATCCACACATTTCCCTAAGCTAGTTAATCTTCATAAGGGTCATGTGTCCCATTTTGCTCTCCTGCCACCCACTTTCTTTGTGTTGCTTTCCTCTCCAGCACTCTTAATGGCATGGAAACACATTCTTGACCTTCTTTTCAATGATAAAGAAACACTTGAAATAGATGTTATTTTTCTTACATATCTTTATGGAGATCTCATTTAAGTTTAAGTCAACATATTTGAGAAGGTTTTCTCTGGGGGAGTCGTTAAGGAAGGAGAAAAACTTACAAATGAGTTCTGAACTTGAGGGTACCAAAATGCAGCCACAGCAAAAAAAAAAAAAGGAAAGAAAAACCAATCTGTGATTATAATGTAAACTTTTCAGATTCCTTAGAATAGGCTATATGCCTGATTAAGTTTGTGATTGAAGATGCTGCTGGAGAATAAGGACTCCATTTGATATCAGGTGTGCACTGCTTTTGTTATCCTGCATAGTGAGTTTTTTTTTTTTTTTGATGATAATGATAGCAAGAGATTCTGCTTCCTGGATTTGCCATGAAAACCCCATTTCTTCAAAAATGTAGTCTTTGGCATGGCATCAAAGCACCTGCATTCTTCTTAAATGGAGCTACTTCTTGGGAGTTCCTACCTAGTAACTCGAAATGAACGAGGCGTGAAACCATATTGCATTTCTCTACCTGACATCCCCAATCCACTCTTATTAGTAAAGGAAGCAAGCATGTTCTCTTGTAAAAAGACAAGGTGGGTAGGAATAAAGTATCACCATTGCACATGCAATTCCTAATTTCAGTCTTTCAAATCACTGTGGGTGGGAGGAAAGCAGAGACAGAAAAAGAATTCCAAATATTTGAGACTGAGCTGTTGAACGAAGAAGACTTTCATGATCCCACTGAACAAACTAAGAGCCTAAGTGTTAATCCCTCCCTGCGTACTGTGGTCATTGATTTTCCTGCCAAGGTGAAGATGCTTGAAGGAGTGAGGCAGGTGTAAGCAGATCTGGACAAGACCTTGGAAGAGGTCTCCTTTTCCTGCACACTGTGGTTATGATGTTAGAAAGCAAGCCATTCGTGGAAGTAGAGCTAGACCGCTAACTCTGTGGGGATTCTAGCTCTGTGGCCACACGTTTGATGTCCACTGTGTGCTCAAATGCTATTCCTCCTGGTTAACGCTTTGGTTACCTCTAAATGAAGATACATACAGGCAAAAACATTATTACAGTAATTTGTGCGGTAATGTGCATGAACATTTGGAGTCAGGGTTCTGACTTTTTGATAACTGGTTCTGATTTGGGGAAGAGTGTGAAGATTGCAGGGCACAGTCTAGTGAGGTCTGGCTTGGGAGAAGCTGTTCCCTAAACTTGCCTCTTGTTTACCTGGTCAGTAACTGATTTCCACTTGTTGCTAAAGGGTAGGAAGGAATCCCTTTCAGCCTCTCAGAAGTCAGGAATGAGCGGAAGAAAGATTGCTGAAGCTGGAACTGGAAGATTGCTCAGTCACCAGCTGTGTGATTTTAAAGAAGTTATTTGATCTCTCCAAGCTTCTGTTTCCACAGCTGTAAAACACGGGCTAATACTTCTCTCTCACATTGATGTGAGGATTAAATGAGCCAACAAATATAAAGCACTATATAAATATATTTCTATAAAACATCAGGAGTGAAGTATAAAATCTTGCCATCCACTTATTGCCTCTGTCATTGGAGAGAAGAAGAAGGGATTAAATCTGGCAGATACTAAGCTCCAAGTTTGATGTCAGTTCTTTCCTCCCACTCCCCTGTTTGCAAAGAGTTTTCTTCTATTGTTGAGACTCACTGGAGCTTGGGCCAATTACTTGTGTTGACACGTCATTGGATAAAGTCATAAGCACCTGGCTCTAAGGTCTAGGAGCCCAGCAGCAGCTCCAGGGCCTTCCAGGCTGTGGGCAATGATGGCAAAACCCATCTTTCCCCACCCTGGGCACAGACATGCCTGGTAGAGGACACTATTAACTCTGCTTTTAAAACAAAAGATTGAAGTGTTAGTTACCGGAGTGTTTAAATGAGCTGCTTGTTTTGAACAGGGGTACAGTCTTTCTTTAGTTACTTCCCTGGTAGCTCAGAGATTAAAACATCTGCCTACAATGCGGGAAACCTGGGTTCGATCCCTGAGTTGGGAAGATCCCCTGGATAAGGAAATGGCAACCCACTCCAGTATTCTTGCCTGGAGAATCCCATGGACGGAGGAGCCTGGTGGGCTACAGTCCACAGTGTTGCAAAGAGTCGGACACGACTGAGCGACTTCACTTTCACAGTCTTTCTTACACTGTCTACTCACTCTGAGCACATGAGCTTACTTGTAGTGGTCAGTTGAGATTTACTTAATCCAAATATATATTATTGATTTTTGTTCACTATATGGTATTAATAGTAATAGAAAAATTTGAGGGAAACGTGTATATTTATCTTTTTATATTATACAATGGTTTTTAAAGGTTAAAATATTTTACTAGTAATACAAAATGATTAATTTAGAAACAAATTCCCTGAATTTAAGTGAAAGACCAGTCACTTAAGATAGAATATGTATACCACATGTACATATATAAACACATGCAATGTGTAAAAATACATGTATTTATACACATAACTATCTGTATGTATACATGTGCATGTACATTTATACACACAGATATATTCACAGGGTGGTATGCTAGTAAATGTTTAATAACTGACTCTCCAGATCTCCTCTTTCTTGGGCTTCCCATGTAGCTCAGTTGGTAAAGAATCTGTCTGCAAAGCTGGAGACCTGCACTCAATTCCTGGGTCGGGAAGATCCCCTGGAGAAGGAAATGGCAACCCACTCTAGAATTCTTGCCTGGAGAATCCTGTGAACAGAGTAACCTGGCGGGCTATAGTCCATAGGGTTGCAAGAGTTGGACACAACTTAGCGCTATCTTTCTTTCTTTTCTTTTCCCAGATCAAACAAAAACAAAAATATGTAATGTTTGGTATTGTCCATGATGTAAATACTCCCACTATGTCTGATTTCAAGCTACTACAGTGACGTCACTATATGTTGGAGTCAGGACAAGGTGTGAAGAGCAAGCACCTGTGAGCACATAGAGGCTGGCTTTAGCACATCACTGGATGGATACATGCACTGTTTATCTACTGGCTGGATACGTGTAACATACAGAAGTCTATAAATGATGCATACAGTGTGATCTTGATATTAAACCTTGTAGTTCTGTTATTAACAGCTGGCCTGTTTTTTTCTAGGGGGTTGCAGAGCTCTTTAGGTACAGCCTGGAAGAGTGTTTTGCCCATCCTGTCTAGAGTCTCTGCCTTTTCATCCTCTTGATTCTATGTGTGCTAAGTTGCTTCAGTCATGTTCGACTCTGTGCAACCCCATGGACTGCAGCCCACCAGGCTCTTCTGTCCATGGAATTCTCCAGGCAGGAACACTGGAATGGGTTGCCATGCCTTTCCCTAAGGGATCTTCCTGACCCAGGGATCAAACCTTCGTTTCCTCCATCTCAGGCAGATTCTTTACCGTCTGAGCCACCAAGGAAGCTTATAAAGGATCTTATATAGATCACTCATGGAAGAACCAGCTGGACAAAGCACCATTATTTCAGATTTTCCAGGAGTCTCTGGTTTGCAGGTTATTTGTCAATAGCACTAGGGTAACCACTATGGTCAAGAGTGGCAATCTGCAGCAACAGCAAACGCAGGATTGTTGTCATTAACACAGATGCACACACTACCACTACCTCCCCTCTGTCTCTACCTTGTTTTGGTGGAGCCTTGCTTGTTCTCTGGGCAGGCCTACAGCCAGGAAGAAAGGTTGTCCATGCAGTGGGACTTGAGGGTGCTGGGAAGCCTTCTTCCTGCCTCCTCCCTTCAGAAGTACCATCCACCAGCCTGGAAGCCTGGAAAGCATCCTCTATATTTTCTGCTCCACTGTTAGAGATCCTTTTGTTCCCATTAATAACATTTTTCTTTTAAAAAGCTTAGCCTACTTGGTAAGGGGGGAGCATAGGATGAGGGATCAGGACACAAAATGAAAGATAATAAAAAAATCCACAAACTTGCTTTTTGCACTTTTTAGCCTAAAATACCCTTCCAGATGGCAGTCTAATTTCCCTCATTTTCCCGCCCTCCTGCAGCTCATCTCCCCACTTGCAGATCTACCCTGAACTATTCCTGGTCTATACTTTAGTTGATGCTAACTTATATACTTAGTCCCCAAATCTTGAATTATTTGAAAGACCTTAGTAACAGGTTATTATTAATTTATTAAACTCAATATTGTGTGTGGACCCTGCCCTTGAAGAGTTCACAATTTGGAAGGAGAAATATTAGAGAAAGCAGAATAATTACTCTGCAACTATGTACTTTGTCCTACTAGAGATTTACTTCCACAGAGCTTTATAGAGCCCAGAGAAAATATGACCCAGTGATTATTAGTGAGCACCTTAGAATTAGATGGGTTTGGTTTTAAATACTGATTTTGGTGTTTACTTGGGTTAAACTTGGGAAAATTATTTAACTTCTCTGACATAAATTTTCCTAATAATGCCTATTACATTAGGTGATTACACAGAAATGAATGTAACTTCCATAAAGGCAGGCATTTTATGTTGTTAGAGACTATATTCTTACCATGTAGAAAAGTGTTTGGTGTATAGTAGGTGACCAATAAACCAGGTAAAATGCCTAGTAGATTATCTGTAGGTGCTTGATAATGGTGCTGTTATTATTTTATTTATACACTCATAGGAGATAAGCAGTAATTCTGCTTGTGGGATTAATAAAAGGTCCATGGAATTTTTATCTGGAATGAAATATGAGTTACTAGGAGGAAGAAGGCCAGTGGGCATTCCAAGGAGAGGAAATAGCATGGATCATTGCATCCATGAGTGGTTTAACAATTCAAGAGTGGAATGCTAGACTGAATAGGAACATAGTGGTCTGAAACAGAGTCTTCCATCAGCTCCACTGCTAACCTGCCTCTTCCTGGGCTAGCTGCTGGATCTGTTTTCATACCCTAATGATAATGGTCATCAGTTACAGAATGCTTATTGCATATTATGCACATAACATATATTGACTCATTTAGTCCTAAGAATTCTTTGAGACAGATACTGTTATTACCATTTTAAGAAAAGGAAAGTACATCAAAGAGGAATTGAGTAACTCATCCATGGCTCACAGCTGGTAAGTAGAAGAGTTAAGAGTTCAAACCCAGACTCTTTGTCCCCAGAATCTCACTTTTGATCCCTATACTTGATAGCTTCTAGGTCATAACCAGATTCTGTGGTCAACACTGCTCACCAAAATCTCTAGGCTCACAGGGAAAGTGATGGCCATGTAGCTTCCTTCAGGCAACATGATGTGATCAGAAATGATGCCTTTTATGTCCATGCTTCTCATGTATGAGGGTCAGTTTAGCTGCAGAATAGTGGAGTCTCTGTCAGCCTACACTGTTTAATATCTTCATAGAGGACAGTTGCCTTGAAAAGATGACTAGGTCCATAAGTGTACATGAGAAATAATTAAATTTTGCTGGAATATTTTGGGATTGTTTGTTACTGCAGTGTAACTAGGCCTCTCCTGACTGATGCAACTCCTCATGCTCAGACCCTTATTCTGAGCATGTGGAACCTCTGCTTGAATTCCTGAACTAACCTTTCCTTCCTGACCTTTGCATCTACTCATTTAATATCTGGACTCCACTTACTCCATTTTGGGGGCCAGATGTGCCCAATCTCCATTTATAGAGGTTCACACACTTATTTACATTTACCAGTTGCGATTCTTAGAAGCTCAGTTTTTGGCTCAGAACTCCTATTTGTGGATTGATCAGTAAGATATCTGCCTGGCTATGTTACCACACAGTGCTGTGATATACCCAGTTAAAGCACTTTTCCCAGTTTATTTGTGGGAAAAACTGCATTGTGATGTGTTTCTGAATACTGTAATATTTCCCTAGTAAGCTCTTAGGCAAGATCATTAATTCCTAGCTAAACTGTACCATAGCTTTCACTCCTCTAAGATCTGTGCTAGTGTCTGTTTCTGGCTTAAAGCACCGAATCTCTGATTCTGTTTTTAGTGAAAGCCACTCTACATATATCCAGAATGCCTATGCTAGCAATTCAGAAACTTTGTGAGTATTGATAGAATAAGCTCAACTTCTAATCACACACTAGCATTCCTTATTCTTGGATATTTTCAATCTTCTTCCTGTTATGCTACTACCAAAGATGACAAAAATAAAGTGGATATTTAATATCTGAAACCTGGAAAAGAAAGTAAAAGAGAATGTTTTTATAAACAACTGCAAAATCTTGTTAGGCGGAATTTTGAGACTGCATCCAAGAATCCTGCCCGCTAGTGGGAAGGATCTGCAAATAGAATGTTATGTTACATTTTATAGCAAAGAGGATTTTTGTAGATGCAATTAAGATTCCTAATTAGCTGACATTCAGTTAACCAGAAGGGAGATTTTCATGGCTGAGCCTGGTACCATCAGGTAAGTCCTTCAAAGAGACAAGTACTGTTGATGGCCTCCAAGTAAGCAAAACCATGTTGTGAACTGTCCATGGAAGGAGACATGGGGCTAAGACCTGAGACTGATTTCTAGCTGATCAGTTTCAGTTGCTCAGTTATGTCTGACTCTTTGTGACCCCATGGACTGCAGCAAGCCAGGCCTCCCTATCGTTCACCAGAGTTTACTCAAACTCATGTCCATCGAGTAGGTGATGCCATCCAACCATCTCATCTTCTGTCATCCCCTTCTCCTCCTGCCTTCAATCTTTCCCAGCTTCAGGGTCTTTTCAAATGAGTCAGTTCTTTGCATCAGACGGCCAAAGTACTGGAGTTTCAGTTTGAGCATCAGTCCTTCCAATGAATATTCAGGATTGATTTCTTTTATGATGGCCTGGTTGGATCTCCTTGTAGTTGAAGGAACTCTCAAGAGTCCTCTCCAATGCCACAACTCAAAAGCATTAACTCTTTGGTGTTCAGCTTTTCAGTTGGAGTTCAGTTCCAAATAGGAAAAGGAGTACGTCGAGGCTGTATATTGTCACCCTGCTTATTTAACTTCTATGCAAAGTACATCATGAGAAATGCTGGAAGCGGGAATCAAGATTGCCGGGAAAAATATCAATAACCTCAGATATGCAGATGACACCACCCTTATGGCAGAAAGTGAAGAGGAACTAAAAAGCCTCTTGATGAAAGTGAAAAAGGAGAGTGAAAAAGTTGGCTTAAAGCTCAAATTCAGAAAACGAAGATCATGACATCTGGTCCCATCACTTCATGGGAAATGGATGGAGAAACAGTGTCAGACTTTATTTTTGAAAGGCTCCAGAATCACTGCAGATGGTGATTGCAGCCATGAAATTAAGACGTTTACTCCTTGGAAGAAAAGTTATGACCAACGTAGATAGCATATTCAAAAGACATTACTTTGCCAACTAAGGTCTGCCTAGTCAAGGCTATGGTTTTTCCAGTGGTCATGTATGCATGTGAGAGTTGGACTGTGAAGAAGGCTGAGCACTGAAGAATTGATGCTTTTGAACTGTGGTGTTGGAGAAGACTCTTGAGAGTCCCATGGCCTGCAAGGAGATCCAACTAGTCCATTCTGAAGGAGATCAACCCTGGGATTTCTTTGGAAGGAATGATGCTAAAGCTGAAACTCCAGTACTTTGGCCACCTCATGGGAAGAGTTGACTCATTGGAAAAAACTCTGATGCTGGGAGGGATTGAGGGCAGGAGGAGAAGGGAACTACCAAGGATGAGATGGCTGGATGGTGTCACTGACTCGATGAACGTGAGTCTGAGTGAACTCCGGGAGTTGGTGATGGACAGGAGGCCTGGCATGCTGCGATTCATGGGGTCACAAAGAGTTGGCACAACTGAGCAACTGAACTGAACTGAACTGAACTCACATTCATATATGACCATTGGAAAAATCATAGCTTTTACTAGATGGACCTCTGTTGGCAAAGTAATGTCTCTGCTATTTAATAAGCTATTTAGGTTGGTCATAACTTTCCTTCCAAGGAGTTGTCACAAAGAGTTGGCACAACTGAGCAACTGAACTGAACTGAACTGAACTCACATTCATATATGACCATTGGAAAAATCATAGCTTTTACTAGATGGACCTCTGTTGGCAAAGTAATGTCTCTGCTATTTAATAAGCTATTTAGGTTGGTCATAACTTTCCTTCCAAGGAGTTATCGTCTTTTAACTTCATGGTTACAGTCACTATCTGCAGTGATTTTGGAGCCCCAAACAATAAAGTATGCCACTGTTTCCACTGTTTCCCCATCTATTTCCCATGAAGTGATGGGACTGGATGCCATGAGCTTCGTTTTCTGAATGTTGAGCTTTAAGCCAACTTTTTCACTTTCCTCTTTTATTTTCATCAAGAGGATCTTTAGTTCTTCTGCACTTTCTGCCATAAGGGTGGTGTCATCTGCATATCTGAGGTTATTGATATTTCTGTCAGCAATCTTGACTCCAGCTTGTGCTTTATCCAGTCCAGCATGTCACATGATGTACTCTGCACCTACATTAAATAAGCAGGGTGACAATGTACAGCCTTGACACACTTCTTTCCCAGTTTGGAACCATGTTATTCCACGTCCAGTTCCAACTGTTGCTTCTTGACCTGCATACAAATTTCTCAGGAGGCAGGCAGGTCAGGTGGTCTGGTATTCCTATTTCTTTAAGAATTTTCCAGTTTGTTGTGATCCATACAGGTTTGGTGTAGTCAATGAGGAAGAAATAGGTGTTTTTCTGAAACTTTCTTGCCTTTTCAATGATCCAGTGGATGTTGGCAATTTGATCTCTAGTTCCTCTGCCTTTTTAAGATCCAGCTTCAACATCTGGAAGTTCATGGTTCACAAACTATTAAAGCCTGGCTTGGAAAATTGTGAGCATTACTTTGCTAGTATGTGAGATGAATGCAATTGTACAGTAATTTGAGCATTCTTTGGCATTGCCTTTCTTTGGGATTGGAATGAAAACTGACCTTTTCCAGTCCTGTGGCCACTGCTGAGTTTTCTAAATTTGCTGGCATATTGAATGTAGCACTTTCACATCATCATCTTTTAGGATTTCAAGTGGCTTAACTGGAATTCCATCACCTCCAGTAGCTTTGTTCCTGGTGATGCTTCCTAAGGCTCTCTTGACTTCGCATTCCTGGATGTCTGCCTCTAGGTGAGTGATCACACCATTATAATTATCTGGGTCATGAGAAT
Source organism: Madoqua kirkii (assembly GCA_006408675.1). Classification (NCBI taxonomy): domain Eukaryota; kingdom Metazoa; phylum Chordata; class Mammalia; order Artiodactyla; family Bovidae; genus Madoqua; species Madoqua kirkii. The sequence goes on along the minus strand of SJYC01060635.1, from coordinate 20,404 downwards.
CTTTTTTGTATAGTTCTTCTGTGTATTCCTGCCATCTCTTCCTAATATCTTCTGCTTCTCTTAGGTCCATACCATTTCTGTCCTTTATTGAGCCCGTCTTTGCATGAAGTGTTCCCTTGGTATCTCTAATTTTCTTGAAGAGATCTCAGGTCTTTCCCATTCCATTGTTTTCCTCTATTTCTTTGCATTAATCAGTGAGGGAGGCTTTCTTTTCTCTCCTTGCTATTCTTTGGAACTCTGCATTCAAATGGATATATCTTTCTGATAGTGAAAAAGAAAATGGGATCACAGTCCTATAGCCACAAGGAATAGGGTTCTATCAGCTGGAATGAGCTTGGAAGGGGGCTGTCAGTTCCACATGAGATTCCAGTGCCTATCGCATGGACTGAGGAGCCTGGTGGGCTGCAGTCCTTGGGGTCGCAAAGAGTCAGACATGAATGAGTGACTTTACTTACTTACTTACTTACCAATTCCTTTATTTTAGCTTTAAATGATCTTAAGCAAAACAACAACAACAACAACAACTCAGGCTATGCCTAGAAATCTAGCCCACAGAAACTAGGAGATAGTAAATGACTATTGTTTTAAGCCACTCTATTGTGTGATAATTTGTTTTGAAGCAATAAGAAAGCTAATGGAATAATTCATTGCTTAAATGGGGAACAGGAGATAACTTCTTGTATACCAGTATAAACATAAAAGAAAAATGAGGTTTGTTAAACAAAATGTTGTGTTATGAACACCTTTAAAAATTGATTAAAAAAGAAAAAAAAAAAGCATTTCTTACTAAGTGAGAGAACATGAGTCTCACTGACCTCCCTCCGGAATGTAACGCTGTAAAGTTACATTCATTTTTCTCATTTAAGAATTGCTATATTAATGTTAACAGGTTTATTGAGATACAAATGATATACAGTTACCTGAACATATTAAGCCAACTCTTTGAGCCTCTTGAAAGTGAAAGAGGAGAGTGAAAAGGTTGGCTTAATGCTCAACATTCAGAAAACGAAGATCATGGCCTCTTCACTTCATGGCAAGTAGATGGAGAAACAGTGGAAACAGTGTCAGACTTTGTTTTTCTGGGCTCCAAAATCACTGTAGATGCTGACAGCAACCATGAATTTAAAAGACACTTTCTCCTTGGAAGGAAAGTTATGACCTACCTGGACAGCATATTAAAAAGCAGAGACATTACTTTGCCAACAAAGGTTAATCCAGTCAAGGTTATGGTTTTTCTAGTAGTCATGTATGGATATGAAAGTTGGACTGTAAAGAAAGCCGAGTGCCAAAGAGTTGATGCTTTTGAACTGTGGTGTTAGAGAAGATTCTTGATGTGAGTCTCTTGGACTGCAAGGAGATCTAACCAGTCCATCCTAAAGGAGATCAGTCCTGGGTGTTCATGGGAAGGACTGATGTTGTAGCTGAAACTCCAATACTTTCGCCACCTGATGCAAAGAGCTGACTCATTTGAAAAGACCCTGATGCTGGAAAAGACTGAGGGCAGGAGGAGTGGGGATGACAGAGGATGAGAACGTTGGATGGCATCACCAACTCAATGGACCTGAGTTTGGGTAAACTCTGGGAGATGGTGAAGAACAGGGAGGCCCCGCGTGCTGAAGTCATGGGGTCACAAAGAGTTGGACATGACTGAGCATCTGAACTGAACTGAACATATTAAAATATAGTTTGGTAATTTTTGACATATGTATGCATCTTGAAGTCATCATGACAGTAAGGGTTATAAAAACACCTGTCACTCACTGATATTAAATATGGCTTCTTTCTAATCGCCTTGTAACCTTCCTCTCCACAATAGGGAGCACCATGGCCAGTGGCAACCCAAATCAAGACTATTAAATTGCTCTCCGTTCTTTCTTATAATCTCCTCAAACTGCACATTTTAAACTGGTCTAGGTTGACAATCTCAGACATGGCTTAATTGGAAACCCGTGAAGGAACTGGAGGATAATAAAAAGGGACAGGAAAACAAAAACCTTTATTCCCCTATATTCAAATGATTGCTCATGTAAATATGTCAGAGTTTCCCAATCACGTACTGACAGGTAAGACAACCTATATCAGAAAAACAAGGCATTTTAACCTTTTTCCAAGTCCATCCATGAATCCAGCCATACTTCTTTCCTTCCACACACATTGATTAGACTTTCTTCCTTTATTCCTTCTCCAGGTTATTTTTGGATCTACTGTCTATATAGAAATTAATTATAGGATAGGACCACATGACCTCTTTTATTCTTGGACTTCTGTTAGATCATTCCCTTAGGAGATACCTCTTTTCAGAACTAGCTGGACATATTTTACTTCAGTAATACATAAGAAACCTAAAATAAGCTTTTTTTCAATTGAAGTATATGAAATAGGCGTTAGCGTCTTCATCTTTTTAGAGTTCCTAGAAATAAAAGCTTCAAAAAGAAAACAGTGAAGGCAATAAGAGTAATTACATTTTATGGTTCATATTTCACCTCAATGAAGTTGAGGTCCTTAGACATGATCAGATAGTTTTATTTTATGTATCATAATTTGTTCCTTGATATATAGACATGAAATGTTGCAATTGAGTATCAGATAAGTCTTTTAAAGTCTTTTTAAGTCTGAAGCTCATTCCAATATAAGTTCCTTCTCACTTTTGATGGGATATTTTCAAGATTGCCACTGTCTCCTGCTTTATAATGTTTCACAATTCTTCAAAGCACTTCATTTATATCCTCTCTTCTGATATGTCCAGTATCCCTGTGATAGAGCAAGTGGTTTTACTCCCACTTTAAAATGAAGGAAAACTAAGGATTAGGGAGATTATTTGGCTTGCCAAGGGCTGATTGTGTTAAGACTAAAACCCAGATCTTATATATAGGTCTTTATCTTATCCAAGACTGTTTGTGCTCTTTTTCTCAATAGGCATATTTTTAATAAAATGTTCCAAGTAATAGGTAATAGATGATATGTGTTTAGTTACCTTCTGGTACTTTCTCAATGAAGGGATTTCTTATAAAACATTTCTCCAAATCAGACAAATCAAAGGTGATGGAATTCCGGTTGAGCTGTTTCAAATCCTGAAAGATGATGCTGCGAAAGTGCTGCACTCCATATGCCAGCAAATTTGGAAAACTCAGCAGTGGCCATAGGACTGGTCAGTTTTCATTCCAATCCCAAAGAAAGGCAATGCCAAAGAATGCTCAAACTACCACACAATTGCACTCATCTCACATGCTAGTAAAGTAATGCTCAAAATTCTCCCAGCCAGGCTTCAGCAATACGTGAACCGTGAACTTCCTGATGTTCAAGCTGATTTTAGAAAAGGCAGAGGAACCAGAGATCAAATTGCTAACATCCGCTGGATCATGGAAAAAGCAAGAGAGTTCCAGAAAAACATCTATTTCTGCTTTATTGACTATGCCAAAGCCTTTGACTGTGTGGATCACAATAAACTATGGAAAATTCTGAAAGAGATGGAAATACCAGACCACCCGACCTGCTTCTTGAGAAATCTGTATGCAGGTCAGGAAGCACCAGTTAGAACTGGACATGGAACAACAGACTGGTTCCAAATAGGAAAAGGAGTACTTCAAGGCTCTATATTGTCATCCTGCTTATTTAACTTATATGCAGAGTACATCATGAGAAACGCTGGACTGGAAGAAACACAAGCTGGAATCAAGATTGCTGGGAGAAATATCAATAACCTCAGATATGCAGATGACACCACCCTTATGGCAGAAAGTGAAGAGGAGCTAAAGGGCCTCTTGATGAAGGTGAAAGAGGAGAGTGAAAAAGTTAGCTTAAAGCTCAACATTCAGAAAGCGAAGATCATGGCATCCAGTCCCATCACTTCATGGGAAATAGATGGAGAAACAGTGGAAGCAGTGTCAGACTTTATCTTTGGGGGCTCCAAAATCACTGCAGATGGTGACTGTAGCCATGAAATTAAAAGATGCTTACTCCTTGGAAGAAAAGTTATGATCAACCTAGATAGCATATTCAAAAGCAGAGACATTACTTTGCCGACTAAGGTCCATCTAGTCAAGGCTGTGGTTTTCCCTGTGGTCATGTATGGATGTGAGAGTTGGACTGTGAAGAAGGCTGAGTGCCGAAGAATTGATGCCTTTGAACTGTGGTGTTGGAGAAGACTCGAGAGTCCCTTGGACTGCAAGGAGATCCAACCAGTCCATTCTGAAGGAGATCAGCCCTGGGATATTTTTGGAAGGAATGATGCTAAAGCTGAAACTCCAGAACTTTGGCCACCTCATGCGAAGAGTTGACTCATTGGAAAAGACTCTGATGCTGGGAGGGATTGAGGGCAGGAGGAGAAGGGGACGACAGAGGATGAGATGGCTAGATGGCATCATGGACTCGATGGACGTGAATCTGAGTGAACTCTGAGAGATGGTGATGAACAGGGAGGCCTGGCGTGCTGCGATTTATGGGGTCGCAAAGAGTCGACAGGACTGAGCGACTGAACTGAACTGAACTGATAGTTATTGAAAAACAAGTTCAGTTAAATTGCTGTTCAAGAAACACAGTTTTGAAATTGTTAAGGGTCAATATTAAATGTGTTTAGTTGCCTCTGCTGTAGGAAAAGATAAAAACATTACAGTTGTGCAAGTTCCTGCAGGCAAAGCAGAGGGTGGAAAAGGTCTTCCCCATCTGTGTTTATTATGACAAATACTGTTTAATCTTCCACCTTAAGTTCCAATTGCCAGATTTTTTTGTTGTTAAAAAAATAAGAGAAAAATGATGACAACATGAAAATGGAAGGTAAGGCCCTCTTCAAGTCCTCATTGTCTAAGGAATAATTCAGAACAAATCTCTGCTCTGGGCTCCACCTGTCAGCTCCTAAGTGACGGGAAAGACCAAAGAATGGCCCTGTAATTTCAATGTGAATAGGAAATCTATTTCCCAGACCCATTGCTCAGGATAGCATAAGTGAAACTGTTAAAAGACAGTTTCACCTGAAGGAAAAAACAGTGCAAGCAGGAATATTTGTTTTCTTGGCCAGACAGTGTCAAATGTAGAAAGGAAAATATTTTTAAGGCTAAGAATAAAAATCTACTGCACTAAAGTGGGAGATGTGACTCAAAGACAGCCCTTGACATCTGGTGCTCTCATTGAGTTCCAGGGACTCCAACAAGTGGTAGGGAAAGTTGGTGTAAATGAAGAGTGGGTCGGCGAGTAAGGCAGAAGCAGAAGCCTTTTGAGCTATATCAGTTTTGTCATCGTCATTCTGTTGCTAAGTCATGCCCGACTCTTAGAGACCCCATGGATTGCAGCATGCCAGGCTCCTCTGTCCTCCACTATCTCCCAGAGTTTGCTTAAATTCATGTCCACTGAGTTGGTAATCCTATCTAATCATCTCATCCTCTGCCACCCCTTTCTCCCCTTCAATCTTTCCTAGCATCAGGATCTTTTCCATTGGATTGGCTCTTCACATCAGATGGCCAAAGTATTGGAGTTTCAGTATCAGTTCTTTCAATGAATATCTAGGGTTGATTTCCTTTATGATTGACTGACTTGATCTCCTTGCCGTCCCAGGTACTCTCAAGAGTCTTTTCTAGCACCACAGTTTGAAAGCATCAGTTCTTCAGTGCTCAGCCTTCTTTATGGTCCAACTCTCACATCCATATATGGCTAGTGGAAAAACCATAGCTTTATATAGACATTTATTGGCAATATGATGTCTCTGCTTTTTAATACACTGTCTAGATTTGTCATAGCTTTCCTTTCAAGGTGCCAGTGTCTTTTAATTTATATCACTTTCGCCTCCCAGAAAAGATGATTCTGGGTACAAACCTCATCTACCTTGGAACTAGAAGGGAATGAAGTGGCTTATTTTGAGTACCTTGTGGTTTTAGTCTTATTGACTTAGAAACACACATTTTTCTCTCTTTTCAGCCTTCTTTCTTACCTCCTGCCTTTACACATGTTACTATGCAACTCCAATTTCACCAGCTCATGCTTATTTCACATTCTTCAGTTCTCTCATACTAACCCCCTTAATGACCCAAATGTCAGCAGAAAGTCTGGAGCTCCTGAGTTTCTCCCCCTGTTTTTTTGCCCATGCTGTGGTCCTCCATTGTAGCCCACTTCCAGGCGAACTCTCTCACTGGTCTGCTCCCCACTCTTTACTCTGCAGGAAAGACTTTCTCTAATGTTTTTCTGTTGCCTCTGCCTTTCCCCCTTTCTGCTTCATTCCATCCTGTATATGGCCATCAGCTTAGTCTTTCTCTAATGCCCCTCTACTCAAATCACTCAAGTCATTCTTTTGCTTCAAACTTCCCAACATTTCCTTATTGCATCCAAATGAAAATCTAGACTTCTTAGTTTGGCCTTCAAGTATTTTGAGGGAGGCTGTTCACTGTGGCCCAGCAGGATTCCTGCACATCCTTACTGAGCATGCCAACCACACAGTCTACCTGTCCTCTGGCTCTGAGGTATTTCTGTAGCTAGTCACATGGCAGCTATGTAAGACAAGGTGAGTGCAGCCTGATTCATGGAGACTGTTGCTCCCTGGAGGAAGGGGCTGACTTGCTTACTGCTTACTCTAAAAGGTGCTGAGCCTCGATCCTGGGTTCGCCTCTGACACTGTGGCCACTGTTACATAGCTGCTATTCATTTTCATGGGAACACCCCCTGGTGACAGAGGTGCTCTCAGGGAAACTAGCACAGCTATGGGGATGCTTCTGCTGCTTCCTGGCTGTGGAAAGTGCATTAGTGAAGTGAAGTGAAGTCGCTCAGTCGTGTCCGACTCTTTGAGACCCCATAGACTGCAGTCTGCCAGACTCCTCTGTCCATGGGATTTTCTAGGCAATAGTACTGGAGTGGATTGCCATTTCCTTCTCCAGGGTATCTTCCCAACCCAGGGCTCGAACCCAGGTCTCCCACATTGTAGACAGAGGCTTTACCATCTGAGCCACCAGGGAAGTCCGGAAAGTGCATTTTCTTGTTCAAATCCATCACGTTTTGTTGTCTACTTTGGGCAAATATGGAGCTTTGGCAAGTTGACCTGATTACTTAGTGTATGGAAGGGTGTTCTTCCTTTTCAGAATATTTTTATAATTCCTTTTAGTGCTAAATATGTATTTGTTTGATGAATCAGTTAATAGATAAATCCTTGGAACTGGCCAAATCAGTCTAGACTCTTTTCACTCAGAACCTAATACTTACCCACTTCGTCTCACATTGTTTAAATAATAGGCAACATTTATTGAGGACTTAATGTATATCAGGAACTGAGCTGTTTTCAAGAAATATTGGAAATTCGAATAAGATATGGTTCCTAAGTGCATTAACTCTCAGGCTGCAACAGAACAATTTTGTATAAGGGATTGTATCACAAGAGGTGTTGGCTAAGCTGCTCTTGCAGTACAGTCAGGGCTACAGTTGTTTCTGCTACATGCAACATCTGAGTAAATGTTAGAAAGGAGGGTACATTTTCCCTTGTGTTTATCATTTCCGCCCATTATGCTCAGGGGCACAGGGCTTATCTGCTTTAGTAGTTCATTTTTTAAAAGTTTATATTGCCATTTTTTAACCCCTTGCAATGAACTGAAGCATCCATTTATTTAATTAGTTGATTTAAATGATTATTTATTTAGTATTAAGTTTGTCTAGTATATTTACCGAGCACTGCTAAGTACAAGGCAATAGACTAGGAACCAAGGAACAGATGCCTTTCCTGTGAAGGTAGGCTCTGCTTTAGGGAGCTGATGTCTGTAAGCCTGTACCCAGAGGACCCCAGGCTCCTACAGTGCTCATGGGAAGGGACGTGAATTCCCCGGCTGGCTCCTGCACAATGTGTGCCAGGGCTCCTAGTCCTGACTTGCAGCTGGACTGCTGACAGGGTATCAGTCATCGGGGGCATCAACAATAAAGGAATTTTAAAAGCCTGTCTGTCTTATACCCTCCCATCCAAATTCTTTAAGTGCTATGAGCAGCAAAATTCTGACAGGAATAGGTCTTTATTTCTAACTCAACCTGGGAATGGTCTGGCTTTGTGGAATCTGTGAAAAGCAAGAAAGAAAAGGGAAAAGGAGGCAACGGACTCTTTGTGCTTTTCATACGTTTGGAGAACTCTCATGGCTGCTGAGATTTCTTCCAATGTAAAAATGTGTGAAGAAGGTGAAGAGAGGGGAAGCAGCACTTGGGAATGGAGGGGAGAGGATCCATTTCATAAAATGCCAAGGTCTTGGCATGCCTGACTGGTCCTGAGTGATCTGGCTCTTTCATTCTGGAGACAAAACAAACACACACTATTAGGGAATGATAGTGAGATCTGTGCTCTTAGAAAAGGGTAAAAATCTACAAGCTCATCTTTTCTTTTTCTGGGGCTTTTCTTCCAGAATCAGTTCTTGCCTGTATTTGTTTCTCTGTGTATTTTGGTGTTGTCATCTCTCCAGGTTTATTTTCCTCTTCAGAGCTTGGTGGAGAGGAAACTTAAGTCTGAAGTTAGACAGTTAGGTTCAAGTTACAGGTTTGCCCCTTCTACCTGTGTGAACTTAGACGAGTTACTTGACCTCTCTGAGTCTCTTCTCTTTTCAGATGAATTTCTTCATCTAAAAAGTGAGGAAATGGAATAATAATAATTGCAAAGGATTTGGAGAAAATTTGTTAGCCCCATCTATAAAGAAAAGATTTTGAAGAGTACCTGCACTCAATAAATGTTAGCCTCTTGTGGCTGTTATTCCCCAGCCTCCGCTGCCTGCTTCTTCCTCTGCTTCCTACTCTAGACTGGCATCTCTTCCAGGTAAATCCTTGAGTGTTATTTATCCCATCGAATGCTGAGTTCTCGTGGGACACCAGCAGACCTAGTTGATTCAAAAGGAAACACATGATATTTCTGACAAACTCAAGGTTGTGCACTAAGATCCATGCCTTCTCCCTTAGAATGGAAGTTACTCTTGCTCATTTTACTTCAAGAAAAAAGGTTTAATAAGCTTATCCAAGTCACACAGTAACTAGTGAGAGGCAGGGCCAATAGTGGCTCTTGGCTCAGCACTCCATGGCTTTCCTATGTATAGAACTAAATCAAACATAGGCCTCCTTATACCACTGCAAATGGTAAGTACTGGGCTAATCAGCAGATACCTTCTAACTTATTATTACAAGAACTATATGAATGGCTAACAAACACATGAAAAGATGCTCAACATCACTCATTATCAGAGAAATGCAAATCAAGACCACAATGAGGTACCATTTCACACCAGTCAGAATGGCTGCGATCCAAAAGTCTACAAGCAATAATTGCTGGAGAAGATGTGGAGAAAAGGGAATTCTCTTACACTGTTGGTGGGAATGCAAACTAGTACAGCCATTATGGAAAACAGTGTGGAGATTCCTTAAAAAATTGCAAATAGAGCTGCCTTATGACCCAGCAATCCCACTGCTGGGCATACACACTGAGGAAACCAGAATGGAAAGAGATACATGTACCCCAATGTTCATTGCAGCATTGTTTATAATTGCCAGGACATGGAAACAACCTAGATGTCCATCAGGAGATGAATGGATAAGAAAGCTGTGGTACATATATAAAATGGAGTATTACTCAGCCCTTAAAAAGAATAAATTTGAATCAGTTCTAATGAGATGGATGAAACTGGAGCCGATTATACAGAGTGAAGTAAGCCAGAAAGAAAAACACCAATACAGTATACTGACACATATATATGGAATTTAGAAAGATAGTAATGATGACCCTGTATGTGAGACAACAAAAGAGACACAGAGGTATAGAACGGGCTTTTGGCCTCTGAGGGAGAGGGAGAGGGTGGGATGATTTGGGAGAATGGCATTGAAACATGTATACTATCATATAAGAAATGAGGTGCCAATCTATGTTCAGTACAGGATACAGGATGCTTGAGGCTGGTGCACGGGATGATCCAGAGAGATGATATGGGGTGGGAGGGGGCTTCGGCATTGGGAGATCATGTATACCTGTGGCTGATTCATGTCAATGTATGGCAGAACCAATACAGTATTGTAACATAGAATAAAGTATTTAAAAAAAAAGAAAAAAATAAAAATCTAAATCCCACTGAGACATGGAAAAAAAAAAAGAACTATGGTCTTGGATGTGACGGTCTTTTCAAGTTCATCATTCCAAGGATATAAGCCCTCAAGCTCTCTAAGCCAAAAAAGAGGAGTAAGATTGGCTTACAAAGAGAAAGCATTACTTTTTCCCTGATAGGAAGAGTTTCTACCAGTTCAGTTCAGTTCAGTTCAGTCGCTCAGTTGTGTCTGACTCTTTGCAACCCCAAGGATTGCAGCACACCAGGCCTCCCTGTCTATCACCAACTCCCAGAGTTCACTCAGACTCATGTCCATTGAGTCGGTGATGCCATCCAGCCGTCTCATCCTCTGTTGTCTCCTTCTCCTCCTGCCACCAATCCCTCCCAGCATCAGTGTTTTCCAATGAGTCAACTCTTCACACGAGATGGCCGAAATATTGGAGTTTCAGCTTTAGCATCAGTCCTTCCAATGAACACCCAGGACTGATCTCCTTTAGGATGGACTGGTTGGATCTCCTTGCAGTCCAAGGGACTCTCAAGAGTCTTCTGCAACACCACAGTTCAAAAGCATCAATGCTTTGGCACTCAGCTTTCTTCACAGTCCATCTCTCACATCCATACATGACCACTGGAAAAACCATAGCCTGACTAGATGGACCTTTGTTGGCAAATTAATGTCTCTGCTTTTGAATATGCTATCTAGGTTGGAGTCTGCCAAATCCTGCAATGTCAAGTAGCTGCCTGGTTTTCAACAAGGTGGACACCAATGTTCATTGCTACTGAGTCTCATGCTTGCTAGTGGGAGAAATGGCCTCTGGCCTCTGATAACATTCAATGTGACTTCCCCAGCTAAAGTTTCTTTTTCAGTACTCACCAGTTGTGTCCCCAACAAGGTTGCTATTTCCTTTACTAGATGCCCTAATGAAGAAAAGGCATCTGCAGAGAAAAATATTTTTGGTTTTATTTTTCCTTGCTGACAAAAGTCATCCTAGTGACCTTAATAAGAGCACTCGATGGTCTGGGAGTTATATGCACAGAATGTTAAAGTGAAGTGACAGGATTTTTCATTTTGTCTGGGAAAATTGCTGCCTATTTAATCCCTCCTGGCTTCCACCTGGCCCTGTCACTTTTGAAGCCCACGTCCTCTGCAGTCATTTATGGTTGTGTACACTGGTCTAAACCCACACTAAAAAGAGACTGTTCCTTCCACTAACAAATAGTCATCTTTCTGTACTAAGAACTGTTATCTTTCTCCCCCTGCTCTTTTTGCTGCTGGCCTGAAAAAAGCCTAGGATTACTGTTCATTTTCACTTAAGGCTTTTATTCAAGTATAATGTACAGGAAGGAAAGTATAAGTGATGAACATATAGCCCAAATGTCTCAGCCTGAACATATCCCTTCAAGTACCACTACAAGGAGTAGAACGTTATCTGTACTCTGGACGTCCTCTTTGTAACCTCTCCCAGTCCCCAAAGGTAACGGTTCTCCTGGTATCAGTCATCATTGATTGATTTTGCCTTTGGGGGAGACATTATATAAATAGAATAATATTGTGTGACTCTTGTGTGTGGTTAGTTTTGCTCAGTATTATGTTTGCAAATCTTATCCACTACTTTTAGTGAAGCAAATTCACTGTCCTTACTATATAATTTTCCCATTGCTATGTTTTGTTTATCAAAATATATTCATTTTACTGTTGTTGGACATTTGGATTGTTTCTGGGTTTGTGTGTGTGTGTGAATAATGCTGCAGTGATGAATTTAGAGCATGTGCATAGTTACTTCTGTTGGTGCCTGTGTAGGGGTGGAATGATTGGATTAGATTTCATGGATATGTTTAGCTTTATAGATACTGCTAGTTTTCCAAAGAATTTATTTAACCCCCCCCCAATTGACTAGCATATGAAAGTTACTATTTCTCAAAATCTTAGACAATAGTGGTTATATAGCTCTCTTTAGTTTTAACTATTCATTAGTTGAATTTGAATTTAATTTGAATTTTTCTGATGACTAAATAGTAAAGAACCTGCCTGCCAATGCAGGAGGCAGATGAGCCATGCATTTGATCCCTGGGTTGGGAAGATCGTCTGGAGGAGGGCATGGCAACCCACTCCAGTATTATTGCCTGGAGAATCCCATGGACAGAGGAGCCTGGCTGGCTACAGTCCATGGGGTCGCAAAGAGTAGGGCATGACCAAAGCGACTTAGCATGAGCACACACAGGAAGTTTAACAGCATTTCCTGTGTTTATTGGCCATTTGGGTATCATCTTTGATGAAGAGCCTATTCAGTACTTTCCCCATTTTTTTTTTCTCTTTACATTGTCTACATCTTTCTTATTGATTTTGAAGAATTATTTATTCTCTATGAGTGTTTTTATTAGTTACAGATGTAGTAAATAGAACTGAGTAAATGTTCATACGTGAAAAGGTTGTGTGTCATAAAGAAGTCCCTGGTTCCCCAATTTAATCTATACAATTTAATTTATATACTTCCAAAATAATAACAAGATTTTTCATGAACTTAACAAACTAATTTTATAATTTGCATGAAAAAGTAGAGTTCTGAGAAAAATCATGACAATTCAGTGAGGAAGAACAAAAGTTAGAGTTGCTCACTTATGTGAACATGATTATCAAGAGCATTTACAAAACTAACATTGATACAGCTGACTAACTGATGTGGTGTGAGGAAAAAATAGACGAATGAAGATAATGAGCCAAGAAATGTACCCACATAAACATGGGAAGTTGGTATATTATAGTAGTATAATGAGTAGTTATACAAATCAGTAAGAGCAGGATTGACTTTTCAATAAACAGTGCTAGGAAATTATGAAAGACATCAATATGTGTGATTCTTAGCTGTTATCTGATACTTAAAAAAATTAATTCCTAAAGATGAAAAATGTTGCAATAATACATTTAAGAGAAAATACAAAAAAATATTCTGTTGCTTAGTGGCAGAGGACTTTTAATGAAAAATGTCAAAACCAAAATAATAAGTTTAAATAATTTGACTACATTAACATGAAAAATCTTCCATTAGAAGACTCCTTATGTATCAGATCACACAAAAAGATTAGGCAGTAAATATGAGTCAAAATGCAGTATCCAGGTTATATAATAGAGTCCCATAAATCATTAAGAAAATGAAAGATAATGCAGTAAAAATTTGGGGGAAGGGTATGCATAGGAGATTCTTAGAAGAGGTAGCCCACGTAGCCAGTAAACACACTTAAAATATATTCAATATCACTAGTAATTAGGAAAGTTCAACTGACAACATCAAGATAGTATTTTACCTAAATAAAAATGGCAAAAAATACTTAAAATGCCAAATGTTGATAAAATAAAACAGAAATTCTAAAACACACCTGCTGTGAGGTTGGAATGAAAATTGATAGATCACTTCTAAAGATGAATTGGTAATATCTAGTAAAGTTCAAAAAGCATTCACTAATGACCTAGAGATCCTACTTACTGGAATATGTCATACAGTAATCCTTGCATACAGATACAAGTTGACATATATCAGAATATGTAATAGTCATTGTTTATAATAGCAAACAATTGGAATGAATCTAAACACCCACCAGTAGAAGACTAGGTATAATGGTGTTCAGATGAAAAATAATATGCAGTCATTAATATGTACATGAATTGATGTTTACATCCTAAGAAAAATAGAGCTCAAATCATTATACTGAATTTAAAACATTTTAAAATATTAGCCAATCATTATAATATCATGTAAATTTTAAAAACACATCAACAATGCAATTTATTGAATTTAATACATTGAAACAATAACTGGCAGTTGACATACTAATTTCAGAGTAGTGGCTTTTTCAAGGCAGAGAGAGGAGGGAAATTAGATCACAGAGATGTATAAAGCATCTTAAACTCTACAGTGTTTTGCCGAAACAAATATTAGCATTTTTAAATATGGTACAAAGGAATATTTTATACTCTTCTTTGTGTTTTCCTGTTTGTCTTACTTGAACAGGCAAGTCTTAGAAGTGTAAATTCAGAGGTCAATATGCGTATGAAAAGGTTTCAACATTAGTAGCACACATGCAAAAATGCAACATCATACAAGAAACTTTCTAAATTTTTTGAATGAAGGGCAGAATGGCAATATGCATCAACATTTATTTTGTGCATTCTTTTTGAGCCAGGAGTCTACCTTTAGGAATTTATCCTTAGGAAAATATGGGGCAAGTAGGCAAAAATACGCCTGTGGTTATATTCCTCACAGAATATTTTTGTTACAGCCGAGATTGAAAACAATTTAAGTCTTCCAATGTTGATTGATTAAATAATTCATGAGATATTTACCCAATGGAAGTCTATTCTGTCATTAAAAATCCAGATCTGTTTCATTGTCATCAAAGGACATGTATGATATATTATAAAGTGAAATGGTTATAGAAAAATACTTAAATGTTATGACCCATTTATATAAATGTATATACAGATATACTTTTAAATGTGCCTTTTGAGATTATATGCATAAGAATCTGGCTTTATTTTAAAGTACGGAATAAGATCATGAATGATTATTCATTTATTGGTAACTTTCTTCAGTCTTGCTGGAAAGGAAAAATTTTCTCTAATCCCCAGATTGTTTTGGCTGCTCTAATGATTAAACACCAGTATTCTTGCTGGAAAAATCCCATGTTCAGAGGAGCCTGGCAGGCTATAGTCCGTAGGGTCACAAAGAGTCAGACACAACTGTGCACAGTGAATAATAATTAAATTACATTGACAAGATAAAATAACAGGAGGAAAAAAAAATTAATTCCATCAATGAAGTAACAAACTATGCAGCTTTTATAACTTTTAGACAGAGATACTATAAGTTTGTGAGCAATAGACAAGATGAAGAATTTTGGACTTGAGGTAGTAGTAAAGAAGTAATGAGAGTTGTTTATTCAGTCTTCTCAGCTCTAAATTCCATACCTCTGGTGACAGAGATGTTTCTCTACCTCCTGTTACAAGGATTGAACCTTCCACACAGGAGACTTCTTTCCTGCTTTCAGGGAGACAAAGAGGGCTTCGTGTCCTTCTTATACCAGCTGTTTCTTAAGTAACGTTAATTCAAGATAATCAGTATGCCATAAGCGGCATATTTGAGGGTGGCTTACCCCGAAACCCATCAGTCCAACATCATTTTTAATAAATATGCACAATTTCTATAGTAAGACTTTGAGATATTTTCATTTGAAAATAAGAGGACATTAGCAACCGAAGACAAGAACTATTTGAAGTTAAAGGACAAGGATTTGAACAGCGTATGAAGACAATGAAATCACTGTATGCAGAATGTCTACCCCTCCTGTCTTCTCACTCACCACCTCTACTGCTACCACACACACAAACACACTACTCAAATGCAAAGGTGAGAGGAGAGAATGGAGGTCGAACATAACAGCCAAGGCTTCTTTGTGAATGGGCTGAAGGAAACAGTGTACTGTACATGCCATGGGATTTCACTGAGCTCTTGAAGGGTGGGAAGGACAATGGAGGGAGGGACTTGGAAAGGATTTATGCGGCCAGGATTAAGAGAGCGTGTGAGAATGCTGTCACTAAGCCGGCTGGAGGTGAGAGAAACATGTGGAACACTTCAGATGAGACATTAACTAATGCTTCTGCACAGATGCAGCTGAATGAGGCTCACACCTTATATCAGATGCTCTTCGTGTTGTCCAGAATGTCTGGATAAACACACAGACATGGTAAAGCCGACAGGGAGGCTGGGCAGAGGAAGGAGACCATCTGTACATTCCTTACGCTCTAGGTTCAGAAACGCAGCTTGACTTCATGCTCAGAGTTTGCCCACCTGTTTTTACCCACAGAGTTAGCCACAGATACTCCCAGTAAGGCCCTACAGCCCAGTCCAGCCTTTCTGCCTCTTCTCACTGTTCTCTTTGGGTTGCTGAACATCAGACTGCTTTGTAATACATTGGGGTCTGAGTCAACTTGTTAATATGGTTGTTGAGAAAAGCTCAGTCTTCCCCTAAGATGCTTTATCTCCAAGGGAATTCCCCCTAGTATAAAATGATATAGGTGTGGGGATTGGTAGAATGAGAGAAACATTTATTAAATGTCTATAGTATGTCTGGTACTTTTCTATGCACTATTGCTGAGATTTTCTAAGCCATCCTATGGAATATGTTTATCTTTCTGTCTTATAGGTGAGAAAGCTGAGTTACAAAGAGATTCAAAGAATTTCTAGTTCAAGGTTTCAGTGAAAATTGTCGGTAGTAGATTGGAAAAAAAAATGTTCTTTCTGGACTCCCAGGGTTTTACAAACTTAATTTCTTATCATGTCAGTTAGCTGCAACTATCTTTTTAATGAAATATAAAACTAAGTAAAATAGAAAACATCAGAATGGGGGCCTCTCTGGTGGTCCAGTGGTTAAAAATCCACCTTACAATGCAGGAGAGGCCAGTTTGATCCGTGGTCCAGGAAGATCCCACATGCCGCAGGGCAACTAAGGCTGAGCACCGCAGCTATTTAGCCCACTCTAGAGTCCATGCTCTGCAGCGAGAGAAGCCACTGCAACAGGTTGCCCATGCACTGCACCTAGAGCGTAGCCACCGCTCTCCAGAGCTAGTAGAAGCCCATGCGTAGCAACGAAGACCCAGTGCAGCCACAAATGAAGTAAAAAAGAAAACATGAAAAGAAAGCATCAGGATGTAACCCACATATGCAGGGTTCTTTTTTAATCATGAAGATTTAATGTGTGTGTCCTGTGATACATGCCAATATATTTTTTACTGAGGGGTGCAGGCAAAGAATTCAGAAGTTTTAATACTACATCCTGCAGTTATCTACTTACCTTTTCATCATCCCCATTCCCAGCTTAAGCTGTAGAACCTCTAAACTGGGTCATGAAAATAAGCATGATCCCTTCTCATCCGAACAGTATCAAGACAAATCTAAGGGGAATCAGAAAGTTTCTTAAATACATATTGTAAGATGAAAGAGACTTGTGACTTCCTTCTGAGTTTTTCTCTGAAAATTGTGTGGAGCTGAGGGCCTACCAGGTCTCTGTTATTTTTACCATTATTAGTGATGCATAAAGTGGGGAAAAATAGTAAGGGAAGTGGGCAACCTAAGAAAGTGTTACTGGTGCCATTGCCCACTTGCAGGCTGTATGAACTTTAGAGTTTTGAAAATTATTTGCAAGATTGAACTATCTTGTACCTTCAAGAAAGATGTATAGAAAAAGAGACATGGATAAAGGGAAAAATAGCATATAACAGGCACAAAAAGTGATTCTAGGACCTTTTTTTTCCTCATCACTTATGGTCATGTTCCCTGACCATTTTTCATTATGAGGCATTTAGAATACTAAAACTCTAGGAAATGAAGTCTGCTGAGCTGCCATCTTTTACAATTAATAACTTCATTCACTCACATATGCCAAATATCACTATCTTGTACTGGTGAGAGATCTATAGTTCTTCTCTTCCTCATCTGGTTAAGAAACATCCTTGAATACTTATTCAAGCCCCGAGGTTTATTCATTTATTCAAAGACCAAAGCTAGAGGCTTTGAGATACACAGAGACATCACAGAATAAGGTGGAGGAGAATTCAGTTAAGTAATCTAGTGAACATAAAGAAAGATGATTAAGTGCTAGACAGGATCTGCTAAAATAAATGTTATGTGAGTAGATAAAACTAAGGAAAGTAATCATTGCCAATGGTGTATTTAAATTACTTAACTTCATAAAGTTTTAAAACAATTTAGAATTACTAAAAAGTTGTAAAATAGTACAGACAGTTCCCATATACACTTCTCCCAGCTTCCTCTAAGGTTAATATATTGTATAATATTTGTCAAAACTAAGAAATTGACATGGGTATTGAAAAAGTGAAAGTCAGGCACTCAGTGGTGTCCGACTCTTTGCACTTCTGTGGACTGCAGCCTGTCCTGCTCCTCGGCCCATGGAATTCTCTAGGCAAGAGGACTGGAATGGGTTGCCATTTCCTTCTTCAATGGCTATTTAAATTACATACTTTATTCAGACTTCATCAGTTTTTCTGTTACTGTCATTGTTCTCTGCCATTATCCAATCTAGGATACTTTGTCACCTCAGAATGTGTTTAATTTTGATATCGTTCATAAAGATAATGATTATTTTTCCAAGTCTGTTTTGTAGCGGGCAGAGGGAATGATATAATAGGTTTCACCAGCTAGGATATTTTTGGCGGGATCACAGAACTCTTGATCAGAACAGAACTTGTGTGTCATTGTACCAGTCAGCTAAAGAATCTGATTTTGAACATGGATGGTAAAAACCATGGACTTTTTCACCTTCAACTTTGTCATGAGAAGTGTTTATAGGCCTGTCCAAAATTATTTATTGATAATTACTAAATTATATATATATATATGCATCTATGTAATTTTATACATATAATTACTAAAATTATTTACAGAGGATTGAAGGCAAAAGGAAAAGGGGATGGCAGAGAGTGAGATGGTTAGATGGCATCACTGATTCAATGGACATGAGTTTGAGCAAGTTCCAGGAGATAGTGGAGGACAGAGGAGCCTAGAATGCTGCTGTCCATGGGGTCACAGAGTCAGACACAACTTAGTGACTGAACAACAACAAGTGTATATAATTGAAATGAGCCCAACAGCTGATCTAGTTCATCCCTCTCATTTACAACTGTAAGAACTGAGACTTACAGAGATGTGACTTAGTCACTTCATGCATTGGTAGCCAGTTTGGAATCTACTTTTGGCTCTTTTTCTCCCTTTGGAGAGGAGTCATTGCTCAAGTCCCATAAAAAATAAAGTGCAACTCCTTTGGGAGAACAGAAAGATGACAAATAGGGAAAGAGAAAGCATTAAGGTATCTTCTTTCCTCCCTTTCCCCAAACTTAATACCATTTTTATCAAACATTCTGTTCATTGTGAAGAAGCTTTACCATCTCTACCTGTGTGGCCTTCAGAGAATACTTACCCTCTTGAGTGGATAATTACCTATTCTCAGCTTCCTACCACATCATTTCAAAGCAGTTGGACTTCTTAAGTCTCTGGAATTCCTCAACAGCGACTTCATCTCTGTCTCTCTTTGGGAGTTGGTTGGGCTCTCTATTCCTTCTTTTCTATGCTCTTTCTTTCTTCTGAAGTGTTACCTTACCTGTATTGAGTTTTAGTTAGTATTTCCTTAGATTACTAAGAAAACTAAACGGTGGCCAGGTACTTGGGAAAGAATGTCTGTGAAAATCATAAAATGCTTCCTCTTAATCCACTATGATTAATTTTTCCATAAGAATTTTGAGTCTATTAGGCTTGTTTTTATAGCAGTTACTGAAAAAGGGTATCTGTCAGGCATACCATATATTTATTGTAGATACCGTTGTTAATGCATTGAAGTCAACATATCCCTTTCAGTTTAAAGTGGTAGGTATCAAATGAATAACCAGAAACAAAACTTGTCAGTTATGTCTGGAAAGCCATTGTTCAGCACACACTAAATAAAATTAAGTGCCTCATTTCAAAGAGATGAGGGCTCAGTCTTTTTTAAACCCATCACCTAGCCTTACCTCACACAGAAACAAAATAGTCATATTTCTTTTTGTAGAATGCAGAGGTCTTTAATAAACAATGGCTTGATATTTAACTAGAAATGTAAGAAATCCTAATACATGTTTGGGTAGACTACTTAGTTCTGTCTAGATGCATAGGTGGGGAAGAGTTTTATTTTGAAATCAGAGAGAACTGGATTTAAATACAGCTCTTCAATTTATTATTTGTACGACAGTGGGCAAATCACTGATTTCTTTTGAAGATTCAGTTTCCTCATCTGCAAACACTTCTCATGACCACATGGAAGGTGAAAACTGAAAATATTGAATTCTGTATAACTTCCTAGCATTTTTTATACTCCATAAGCCAAAATATTTTTAAAGCATGTCTGTTAAAGTTATCAAACGAATAAAACTCTGGTAGTCACTCAGATGTGCCAACTCTTTGTGACACCATGGACGATAGTCTGCTGGCTCCTCTGTCCACAGAATTCTCCATGCAAGATGGGTAGCCATTCCCTTCTCCAGGAGATCTTCCTGATCCAAGTATTGAACCCAAGTCTCCTGCATTGCAGGCTGATTCTTCAGTGTCTAAGCCACCAGGGAAACTTCTTATGTTGCATGTTTAATTCTAAACAAAACTCAGGAGTCTTCTTTTTAAGGAAATGTTTTATAGGATCAGTTCAGTTCAGTTCAGTTGCTCAGTCATGTCTGACTCTTTGCGACCCCATTATTCACAGCAGGCCAGCCTCCCTATTCATCACCATCTCCTGGAGTTCACACAGACTCACGTCCATCAAGTCCGTGATGCTATCCAGCC